>JAOCPT020618054.1:0-10005 GCA_026546935.2 Palythoa grandiflora
TAAAACACATGTGGCTTAATCTTTAATTTCTATTCGGCCCGGGCGATTACCTATTCATATTGTTGAATACTTGGTATTGGGTTTTGTTTTAATAGAATCTATTTTCGCGCGAATATGTTTTGCGGGTATTTGACCGAAAATCCGCAAAAACTGCAGAATTAAGTGCCCCTAAATTTGAAAGAAAAAATGTCGAAAGCGTTGGCCCACCCAATGTACAACACTCTTGGCAGCGTTCAACAAAATTAAATAGATGTTGAAGCACAAAGTCATGTTGAAACCGTTTGCGCGGGTTTTAAATGCACTAGGGTACACAGATTTCATCAGAGGGAGAATACACACGGCTGTTGTAGACCCATCACTCACTACGTTACTACGCTGTTTTAATTTTTTAATGTTACTTTATTTGAACGATTAGCCAAACCGAGCTCACATTGACTAATATAATTTGCATAAGCTAAAATGGAGCTTATAAAAGAGGTATAATTTGAAAACGCCGGCTTATTTTGCGTTTCAGTATACGTATAATTTGTGAATATTACCGTCACGCTAATCATGCGCGCGATCAAGTACCCGTTCACTGTGAGCAGAAAACTCTTTGTCGCATTTTATAAGTAGCATTTTCAATTTTATCCAGCGTAGTGTGGCTAGCTGAGGCATTGTACTCGGCGTAGGGCCTTTACCTTCCATCTTCTAACGATAAAATAACTGGAAGTTTGTATAGAAATCGATATCCACCAAAGTTTGTTTGATTTTCAGGATGCATTAGATACCACTGCGGCAGGAGATGCTATCGGATCCGTAAGTGTCACACAAAGAAAAATTTTAAGGATTATCCTTTGGAGAAAAAAGTCAGTATCAAAAAAGAAATAAAAGTCACTATATACATATTTAAAATCAAGCTTTAAGATTATTAAATTTAAGAATACATTCTGGAACCAATCAATAATACAACCTTATCCTCATGCACTGAACCCATCACACAATCCTCATGCATTGAGCCCGTCACACAATCCTCATGCACTGAACCCATCACACAATCCTCATGCACTGAGCCCGTCACACAATCCTCATGCACTGAACCCATTACAAAATCCTCATGCATTGAGCCCGTCACACAATCCTCATGCACTGAACCCGTCACACAATCCTCATGCACTGAACCCGTCACACAATCGTTAGAAGATTAATCAACTTTTGTTAAAGTTTTCTTTTGATATTTTGTATCCTACTTGAGCAAATGCTAATGCACGTAGAAAACACAGCTGTCTGCATGTGTCAAAACGCATGCATTTAGCCCCCGCCGCAGACACTCTATCAATTGAAAGAGCAGCTGGGTCGGGTGCAGCGCAGGCTAGCATGCATTATGTCAGTTACATGGTAAAGTGAAGTGCAACAATAATGTTTTAAATTTCTAACAAATCTTCAATATTCTTTGTTTCACTTGAGCTTTTGTTGAAACATTTAGGAAATATATTTTAACTTCATTTCTTTAATCATTTACCGTTTCTGTTTTACAGCTATTTCTAAAAAGATTGACATCTACACTTATACAACGGTCAATACCGTGACCGAAAGGAACTTTGGGTTGAAAAATGAGCAGTAGATGTGTCATATTGTTACAATGATACAATGATGATGATAAATAACACAGTAGACGCACCGAGCATGTAGTTTGCTGCACTGAATCAGTGGAAGTAAAGCGAGAAGGGAAAAATTATTGTTCGTTCAAAAGTATTAAAAAATTAACAAGCAAGCAGGAGTACAATAGTTTCTGTTTAAGAGATTTCCTGTGTTTTGACAATGTTAACGGTCTCTAAATGGCCATAATTGTTTTAACTCCCATAATTCCTTTCAGTCATGTTATTGACTTTTGCAGACGTCAACCTTTTCTGAAATTGCGCTATCATACTTTGTGTCATGATAATTATTATAAAAACACTTTCAAAGGCCTCTAAGTAATGATTTGCGTAAAAACTTGGGAGAATTCCTTGGGAGACACGGCCGTCAGATCATTTTAACGTGAAATGATGTCCTATATCACTTCACCAATATGTTTTGGAGTTTTTTTTTCACTAATTTTGGTTTCATTCATCGCTTTTTCACATGGATATCTACCCTGTGTAACAATAGTAAACAGCAAAACCTTTTCCAAACCAGTTCTGAAATTAATATCATTTCTTCACACTTTGTACTTTTCCATTCCATACAGGTCGTTGCTATCGCCGTTGCTACAGGATTGGAAGTAAGATTTTGATTAATAATTAAAAAGCTAAACAAAAATAGTAATTTTCAAAAAATCGACTAGAAACGTGTTGTTAGATCAGATTTGTGGCTGGTCTTGAATGGGTACAATATGGCCGTTTTTGCTGTTTTAGTTATTGTGATTTTTAAAAATGTTTTCACACTCTTAAATTGGTAATTCTAAAAAAAACCTTAGGAACTGCAAA
The DNA here is from genome assembly GCA_026546935.2 of Palythoa grandiflora. Lineage (NCBI taxonomy): Eukaryota > Metazoa > Cnidaria > Anthozoa > Zoantharia > Sphenopidae > Palythoa > Palythoa grandiflora. Next base: position 2,448 of record JAOCPT020618054.1, read on the forward strand.
ACGAGACTTGATTTACACTTTGACAAAAGCTTCTCTAATTACGTTTTTTGGTACATACATTCACTATATGTTGCTATATAGGAGGCTAGCCCCTTATTTTCCTGTATGCAGTACTTTTACTAAAAATATTGAAAAACGACAGAGATATAGCAATTTTTTTGTTGTTGCCATGGACAACAGCTCCCTTATTATATTTATGTTGTAGCTTTAGACGACTTCTTGCAAAGTTCCAAGCAATGTATAACATAAGTTGACTATTTAGATTTCCTATCCTATCATTTTGACTGTATCACTGTAGTGTAAGCAACAGCAATAAATGTTTAATCTTGTCATGGCAACAGAAAAAATATTTTGGTAAATACAATTTTTGTCTTGAATAGTGATTTGCGCTAACATTATTTTTGGTTTTGTGCATTTTTTCCTGTATTTTAACATTGAAATTCTTTTAAATTTTAAGGAATCGAAAGAAACAAACTGTTGGATTGCTTATGGACTAGCTGATGACGCCAGCAATACGTCATACCATAATTATATTAAAACTTTAACTATCACAAAGTCTCTCGCTACCTTTTTCATCGAAATAACTTGAGTATATAGTTCTCACGTTGATTTCAGAAATCATGAAATGCTATAAATGCTTAAAAAAGTCAAATGTTGTGACGTCATGATGACGTCACATGTTTTACAAATTGACACCACTATCGTGTAGGGCTTACAACATTTATCAATTGAGCCAACCAAGTTTCAAATGTTTTGGATGAATAACAAAAAAGTTACAGGGGGGGTAAATCAATCCCTCCCCTCCCCCCCCCCTTCCTCCAGGCTGCGAGACCTCGAAAAAGCCCAGGCTAGATAGGGTTAAGATGTTATTTGGTGACTTAATTTTTATGATTTAACCAAATAAAAAAACGCTTTCAAAGAAGCAGAAAACGAGCAAAAAAGATTGACTATAAAGTGCATGATTACTCGCCGCAAAACAGTATAATAGTCTTTTATGGGAATAGACCTAATCCGCTGCCCTTAATGTTTTCCAAATACAGTCCTCTTGGGAAATGAGATTCTTTGTTTAAGCTGAACATTCTTTCGTGTTTTTCTCATTACCACATCTGAAACAATAAACCACATTTCCCAAGAGGACTGTTTTGGGAAAACATTGAGGGCAGCGGTTTAGGTCTATTGATGACAGTTCCTAAAGTTAGTAAGCTACTATCTTCACACCATTACATAGGTGCCCGAAAAATATTAGGAGACTTGGGCTAGCCAGCAAGAAATAATACTTCAATTGGTCATTTTTGGGAATGGAACGTTCAGCTCGGTTTAACAGCCATTTATGGCGGAGAGACTGGAAGGGACTGACACAAAACACTAAACTTGAGTTGGTTTCAGCCTTCTTTAGACAACTTCTACAAAAGCGGCGGACGTTGTTTACTGAGTTTTGCTCGTTCGCATTTCTGATTGGACGAACTTTTTTTTCTAAGGTTTAAAATTGGTCTTTATGAAACGGTAGTGGCCACAGAGCATTAAATGACAGGTTTAACATGTTATTTTTATGCCTGTGCTTCTAACTTGGGCTTACATCGTACTCAAAAGTGTAGGATTAAATCCAGTATGTCATTTTGATATATTTCGAATCATGTTGGATCCAAAATGTTTTTAAACTATTCTGTTGGAGATGGGTTACAAGATGTCAATAATGAAAGTGTATGGGCCATGTTCATAGTTAGTGATAAAAGCAAGTAAAACACCACCGTAACATCCTCTGTGGCAGCACATTCATTACAGAACGATTGAGAAAGAGGAAGAAGTGAGACAGGAAACGTGTTTGGAGCAAGTTTGTATAAATTATCACCCTCGCCAAATGGGGGTCGTTAAAAGGCCACTTTTGTCGGTGCTGAAGTTATAATGCAAAATTTCATTATTGTGGGTAAATCCAAGTATGAACAAATACACACGTCAGTAAAAGACTGTTTTCTACTCAGGAGTGCTAACCACTACACCACGCTGGCAATGTAGCAGTTTCAAGATTAGTTGAGTTAGTTAGTGCGTGAGGATTACTGTTTTATTCATTCGAGCGAAAAGCAAGTGCGGCCTAATACTACTGTAGTATATCGCCTCAATATAAGGCTCAGATCAACTGAATAATACCAAATGTGAGGCATGTATGAAACAACAACACTGCTCGGACTAAGAGTATTTAAACAATATGTTTGTTTTATCCATTTAGTAGTGTGAAATGAAAGAACAAATGCAAGTGCGTTTATTTTTTTATTTTATTTCGTTCTACTGAACAACAAACATAGATATAGATTTATATATCCGATCTTAACGATTTTAGATATAAATTTAAGTATCTATGATATGGAATTTACTTCCGTAAGAAAAATGATGATATTAATTTCATTGTTAAGTGAAGCAGTAAAAAGAGTATGCACTTACATCTCTCGAGTGAATCAGCTTTGAAGCTTGCAGAAACACTCAGCGACTCTTGCAAGTGAACATGTTCCACATTACCCTTCTTATTTCACTGTTGAATATTCCGTAAAAGAATGGATTCAAAGTGCTATTTAGGTAAACAAGCAAAAAAGATAAGTATATGGCGCGCGCTGGCAAATCCTTGAAGCCATCCACAACAAATTCTACGAAAAATGGCGTACAACAAACACAAAACGTTCCAGTGACAACAAAGAACATTTTGAGCGTTTTTAATTCAGCTCTCAGCTTTCTTTTACTCTCCAAGCGTTGTATTTTGTCCTGAGGCCATCCATTAGGATAGGGCACTGCTATAGAAATCACTTGTTTTAAATGCCGTCTTGCAGCCTGAACAGTCTTGGCGTTAACAAATACCAGGAAGGCGACAGGAAGAAAATAAGAAACAAACGCAATGGCGATGGTATATTTCAATTCAACTCCTTTAACTCGACACAATTTCCTTTTCTCCGAAACTTTGATGAAGTGAGTAAACAGAGCCGATAAACTTGCGGAAGTTGTCCAGCAACATAAAATAATCTTCCACAAAACTGAATCGCGCATGCGCACGAAGTATGTCAGTGGTGACGTCACAGCAACATAGCGATCCCAATTGATGGCACACAAATTTAAGATGGAAGCAGATCCAAACAGGAGGTTGGCAAAAGTGAAAGCATCACACGCAGTTGTCCCAAGAATCCAGACATCTATGCGAAAAAAAAGTTACCTGCTTTTAATCCAATTGTTCTGCGGTATTTCGCTTTTCCCACCCCAGATTTTTCATACTTAGAATACATTAACCTGTGTCCAATATGGGTTTGAAGTAAAATGTAATGAAACTTTATTTTAAAGCAATGTTTCTTTTGTGTTACAGCGTAATATACGGGGAATAGCTGTACGGAGAACGAACTCCATTGTGGTACACGAGAACGGCACCGTTTTTATTCTCTTGGTTTGTCGTTCTTCATTGCTACTCGCTAAAAGACACTTGCGAACTCTTTGCATTCTGATGTCTCTCTCGATCCGACGTCTGTTCAAACTACTGCGAACTGCTCAGAAAAGGTCTAAGAACAGTCCTTTTACATAGATGTAATGAGGTATCACCAATTATTGTCCATGATCTAAACTTAAAAGCATTTGACAGGTTCCCTTCTATTTTATATTGATTACTACTCTATCTTTGTTCGTGGAGGAACTTGTGATTGTTTTTAACCCAGAAAAAACGTGGCGAAATTGATATCACTTGCATTTACTAAAAGGCCGTGTGTTTACTTATCAATCAGTTTTGCTTTTAAAAAGATGTTTACAAAAAGGACTTTGTAAAAACATCCTTCCAAAAGGTTGAGTAAATTTGAGATGTCTGATTGAAACGCAATTTCTTATCCATTTAATACTGAAAATATAATAAAATATTACAGAGTGTAACAAAATGATTATATAATAATATTCGTCTAAAGAGTTTATTGCAACAGCAATGAGACTCAAGAATAAAGAAAGGCTTTTGATTTTCTATGTTCCCCGCGTGGAATTCCTCTTAAATTTAAGTAGAGGTCTGAGTATAAGAACTACACAACCTCCCATTGTTCTGCGACATTTCGCTCTTCCCACACCAGAATGTTTAGATTTTCACACCTGACAATACATCAACCTGTATACTACATGGTTTTCAAATAAAGTGTAATGAAACTTTATTTTAAAGCAATGTTTTCTTTGTGTTATAAAGTTTATCCAATCATAGGACTCAAAAACAAAAGCTAAGAAAACCTTTTGATTTTCGATGTTGACCCCACATGGAATTTTTCTTAAGTTTAAAAACAGAAATGTTTCAACGAGAAGAGAATGATTAAGTGAACTGGAAAGAAAGAAAGAAAGTAGCTTACTTAGGATCAGAAGACATGGTTGATTTTCAAAGTTTAGCCAATGACATTAAGGAGTTTAACAATATCGCAATTAGCACCTTTCTGCATTCCATTGCCGTTGACTTGCCTAGTTCTTACTCGGATCGTTACTTAAACTGATAAATGTTTCCACTGGAAGGGAACGAATGAGTGGACTAGAAATAGGGATATTTGCTTGCTTATGAAGATATGGTCGATTTTCAAAGTTTAGCCAATGAGATTAACACCTTTCTGCATTCCATTGCCGTTGACCTGCCTACTTCTTACTCGGACCATAACTTAAATATCTTAATAAAAATAAAATGTGATTTAGGTAACACACAAGTCTTTTGGCTGTAAACTTGAAGTAATGTTGATAAACGAATTATCATCGCCGTAGGAATTTGTAAAAGCTGACGTTTCGAGCGTTAGCCCTTCGTGGTAATTGGTTTATCAAAATTACTTCATTTTTGTAGAAACTTTATACTCGTAATTATCTGGGATGTACGTTATTTTGTTGTCGATCAACAAAATCTTGATATTACATACATAGGATACGAACGGCATAACTGTAGTTCCGTGAATGCCTTAACAAGAATCAGCAATGTGGCTGGTATGCATTTTTGTAATGTTTTTGACTCATTGCCATTTGACTTGTTTGTGTTTCTTTCAGTGGGAATTAGAAAGGAAGATGAAAGAATGTATTAGAATTTGGTCATTCCGCACAGCCTATTTTTTTTTTATTACTGCTTTTTCAAAAAACCCGGGGATCAAGCTCTTTTTATGAAGTTCTATTCTGGAGGTATAATGTGTTTAACAGGCTGGCACGAAAGCCAAAAATATGGTGAGTATTGCGCTACCGGGAGCTAGGGTTGGCTATAACGCCCTCCCCAACATTCTTGAAGGTAAGAAAAAAATCAATTTAAAGCACACGCTGGAGTAATTTACGAAAACTGTTTTCATAACCATTAATTGTTTTAAGAAATTAACTATGCATATAAAAAATAAAGCCTAATTATCCCTAACAAGATTTAAAACCTTATGGGCTTAAAAGTTAGAATACCGATATATTTGAAAGCCATTTAGAAGACTACCGCAGCATTGGAGATTCTACATCTGTTTCACACAATTCTCAGCATAAAAGTCAATATTTTGATGGAATTATTGTGATAAATTATACAAAATTCCTTACAATACAAGAACGTGCATTTTGTGCAAGGCTACACACGGCGTGCTTTGCAATTGAGAAGAAAAACATTTTCTCTGTGCCTTCATATCCTGGTGAAAACCGAGGCGAATGTTTGGGAGAATTTGAGAAGAGATCCGTGAAAACTAGAGACACAAACTTTGCCAAGGTTTTCACCAGGCTATGAACTGGCACGAAGAACATAACTTATTTCTATTATCAAATTATTATTTTCCGACCGAACAAAGAGAAAGACGATATACGAAGCGCGTATAGTTTTATTTCTTTCATAAAACTAAATTCTTGCACTTTGGGGACAGCCAAAATTAAACCTTATTTTCGTGCTTCATAGTGCTATGAAAGCACATTTTTCGACTAATCACAACGCATCTACTAATCTGAATTATTTTATAAAATGTGTTATCGTCCCGAAAATACTTTTATAAAGCGTGCGTGCAGATCTAAAACGTATTTGGCCAATCACAAGCGAAGTTATAGATTCGAAAATGTCGCGCACTTTGACACAACAACAGATAGCGAAAAGTCGCTCCAACATACTTCTTGGTTGACCGAACTTTTCAAAAAGTTTTAAAAGATTTCAAAGTCTTTGCCTGTGAGCGCTTGCGTCGTTGTCAAGTACGTTAGAACTGAAAGTGCCATATTTACTCCCTAAACCCATCAGTTATATATAAAAGTCGGTAAGTTAAGCTACAATCAATTGTGTACTGAATTTTATTTGTAATTCTTATTATATGATTACGGATGAATTCTCGAATATTTTTGTTCTCGGCGAAAAATTGATAAGTACACATGCGAAAATAACTGCTTCGTTAGTTTTACCATGATTTTAAAGAAAAGCCCCTATCAAGAAATGTTTCTGTCAGGGATATTAGGGTTTTTCCTTTCAAAGCACGTCAAGTAGAAACTGAGCGAGAAGAACGGCCAGAGACTGGGAAAGAGTATAATGACTATGCCGCGCGCGGATATTGATCCTGAAATCGAGGCCGAGAAAACGCGACCAAAACAGATGAAGTCAGCGCCAGCCAAATTCTTAGACAAAAAAAACCGCTTGGAAAAAGAAATTTCCTTTGTAAACCTGAAGCTGGAAACAGAAAAGTTGCAGTTTAAAGATGAGAAACACATTCACAGCAGAATCACTTTCCAGATACAGTCTCGCCGAGAGCTGGAGACAACTACCGTACAAGACAGAAAGGGACTGAAAGAAAATGTCGCCCACACACAAAAACTGTTAAAACTATAAAATAAAATGTTCTCCTTGCTGGCTATGCTATGAGGCAAAGTGGAAAGTTAGTGAGTTGTCATCATTTTTTAAGAAATAAAACATGTTCTCCGTGCCTTCCGCATAGCCTCGTGAAAACCGAGGCGAACGTTTGAGATAATTCAAGAGCATGCAGATCAGTGAAAACCTGACACAGGCAAGGATTTTCAACTGCGTGAGAATTTTCACACACTTTAAGGTTTTTACCAGGCTATGAAGGCACGGAGTACTTGTTTTATTTCTTTTATTAGAATTAATCTTTTCCGACTTAACAAAGAGAAATACTATATAAGAGGAGCCGGCGTATAGTTTTTAGCCAATCAGAATGCATGTCCTATCTGAATTTTTTTATAACAATCATTATATGCTACACTTCATTACATGGTTTAACATGAAATGATTTGGCATGACGTAGCATGACGTGACAAGAAGTTATATCACATGTTACTTTACTACACTTGTTTACGAACCAGATAGGCTAAGAACCACTGACCAGTTAACTGTGAACTACTACCAACACAGGAGGCATACGCGGGAGCCGATATCCACATAAATATTCCTCTCTGGCTATAGGAAATGATCAAATGATTGTGTTTGCTGAGTATGTCCTGTCAAACGTTGGTAGAAGCTGGTTAAGCAAAGCTAGCTAGATCCATTTACGAGCCTAAGTGGTCCATTGGAGCCGGTGCGTCTCTCCAGTATCTGTAGTGTTAAGTGGATGAGAGTCACTGACTCCCCCTGGACAGGACA
>JAOCPT020618102.1:0-10005 GCA_026546935.2 Palythoa grandiflora
ATCTGCACAAAAAAGCATCCAGATGCTTTTTTCATTTAGTCAAACTTTCAAAAATGCAGAGTACAGCTGGTGAGACCTAGCGCATTTGCTACAAATGCCCCGTGTCCATGATGACAAACTGTCAGCCGATCGAAGTAAGCATGGCAACAAATTTGCCAAATTCACAGTGCCAATAAACAGTTCTTCGATATTGACAAGGTTTAAGCCTTCTTAGCCCTTTATGATGATCTCAGGCACCCAGCAAATGGCCAAAAACACAATAAAATTGCGTCATTTCTAAAGTTTTGGCACTCAAAACTGCCGTTTTATAATTAAATTAATTAGATTATGACAGGGATGGTCATGTGATGGGCTGTTATGTGTCATCATTCATGCATGTCGTACCCAGTCTCCCATTTTTTGTTTCTGGTGAAAATAGAGTTTTAATACACCCACCCCATCTGCCTCAAGGGCCTTGTTTTCTTGTTTTCTTATATTTCTAGGCACCCTTACCACCTTAAATTATGGCCAAGTTGAGCCTCAATGTTCTAAACTTGTTTTTATAAAAAAAAAATAATATAAATCTTGTAGTTAATTTACAACATGCACTAATGCAGGCATCTCGAAAGTGAACCGTAGCTCTTTTTTTAATCTTGTTACCATTTTAGCGAAAATTCAAATTTTTTGTTGAGCAACTAAAACAATAATAATGTGATGATTCTGGTCCGATTTTCACGGCTTCGTTGCAAACCAAACAGGAACTAATAAAATTGAACTGAAACTCATTAAAAATTTAAAACCAATGACTAATATCAGCCCATATCGATAACTCTTTTGAAAACGCAACCATTGAACTACCATCAAACTATCCAAGTTATTATTTTAGTTTTGTCAGAAACATTGTATTTTGTAGAAGGCTTTATTTCGAATCAGTTAAGTAAGTAAACATGAGATGCCCTTGAACTAAGTGTTTTAAAACTAATATACAAGTGATTGATTTGGTAAGCTGATGATCGATATTCGACAAACGTCACGACCCGACCTCTTGATTAGCGTGATTAACAACTCACAACATTTCATCACTTGGTGTGAGTTGTGAACGTGCCGGTTTTAAATCTTAGCTGTTGTTTTGTACGTAAATGGACTCGCGCGAGCTAGTTCTTTTAGCATAGTTTAACCTTTTTAGGGCATAGAAGTTACCTTGTAAAAGTATAAACGTCGCACGAATTGAGAATAAAAGCAGAATTTGAAGATATAGTTTACTGTGTGTGTAAGCTATTAAGAAGAAATTCTCAACAGCTTTTCTCTTCCGAAGTAGCGGTATTAACACAGGCAAATATATTTTTTATCTACAATATATCCATCGAAATCAAGAGAACATACATTAAATGTATGTGGTATTGTGTAGTTGTGCATAGAATTTCAGAGTAGAGAACGCCATTGTAATATATTTTTGGAAAAAATGATTTCAAATGGTTCAGACAATTTACATCGTCTTCTGCCATTTAACATCAACAGGCCTAACGTCATATTAACATGATTAATTGGTATGTTTTATTTATCATAAAAACAGTTTTTCACCGCCTTCTAAGAGTGCACGGCCTCTCTTAATATACATTTCAAAACAAGCCCAATGTCGAACTATGTAAACAGAGACGCTTTTCTGTTCCTGTGGGCAAAGCAAACAGATACAAAAACAGCTTTAAAAATGCACCTGCACTGAAATATGATTAATTGGTATGTTTTATTTATCATAAAAACACAGTTTTTCTCTTAGTAAAAATGTAAAAATTATATAAGAGGGATAAAGATAAAATCTAAAAACAAAGTTATGTTTTAATAAATCAACTTTATATTTGAATTAAAGTTATGAATATATGTTATCCCCATTTGTAAAACCCATGGATATAGAGGTAGCTTATAATTCTAACCCGTTTAACTTTTATGCATTAATGCGTATTTATCATGTTGTCATCTACCGAATTCAGGCTCCCTGGCGCAATATGTAATTTAAGGTACTGAACAGGTTGAAATATGAAAAAATACTGAAAATTGAAAAAGCAAATTATCTTGTTTTATTGAAAATGATCTTTCAAATAAAAAAAATCAATAGCTCATTTCGTTCGCGAGTTATAGCAAAATGAATATTTTTATCGGCAGTCGGGAAGCCACACGGTTCATTTTTCAAAAGCTGTTTTCTCAGTTCCAGTTCTCGCACAAATGAGTGTTGTAAAAAAAGTTAATCCTCGCTGAATTTTTGTATTTTGCGACGAAATTTGGCACAATTGTAGTGACATACTTAAAAAACAAAACCGTATCGGCGAATTTAAAAAGAAGGCGTGGTTGATTTTTTATTAATCGATTTGTGCCCTTCTTGGCTAAAAATGATTGCAATTTTCTATAAGTAAATATAAAAAATGATTGGCTTTAACAATCAAAAATCGCCGACACGGTTTTGATCGACACATTTTGAAGAAGTCAAAAAGGTGACAAGCATTAGCAGAAGTTAAGAACTGAGTTCGTATTAACTTTTTAAAGCCAAAAATTGGATAAAAAGTAAAGCTTCAGTTCGTCCTTACGATAACGAGTATATCAATATAATTTTCATATTCAGTTAGAGAATATCATAATCAGTTACATATGGGTTTATAGGTCTGTGATAAATATCAAGCGAGATATTGTATGAAAACTAAAAACACCGCCCAAGGTGTTCAGTAACCTTAAGCTTACTTGCTAGTAATAAGTCCCGCTGATAATTACGTCCTTTTCCATCCAGTAAGTACAGGCGTGCTTGTCCCCGTATTGCTTAGCTGACAAACATTGAGCATTTGATAACTTTGCCTTAAGGAAGTCTCGGTGTCTTTGATGCTATCGTTTCTGTCGGGGCTTATCCTGCGAAACAAGGCTACAGCTATACAACGGTAGTTTGAACTGAACGTGAAGTAAACACACGGAGTGAGAGCAGAACTTGTGTGAGCAAGAAGTAACCGAATGAACTGCAGCGAACATACGAATCTCCAAACTTTAATCTGCAGTAGAAAATACATCATCCAACACACCACAAACAAACAAGTTACTGCAAATAACATACGAAACACTCTTCTATTTAATAACTGTCTCCGTCTTTCTTCGCTTAAGACGTGGTTTCCCGGCACTTTTCTTTGAATTAGGGTCACCACGATCAACGAATTTAAGACAATTATCAGAAGCACTGGAACTGCATAAAAAATGTAAAACAAAGCCTTGTAGTAAAGGTCTTTAGCCTCTTCATTAATTAACGCCGACGAAGGCCCAGTTTCTGTGACACAGTAGGTTTTCTTTGAAGACATCTTGTACCGCGTTGTCAGCGACAAAAGGCGAGGAATGCGAACACACACAGAGACAACCCAAGAAAGCCCAACTAAAATTTTAGCCTCTCGTTTCGAAATGTTTCTTTTTAGCGGGTAAACGATTGCCAAGAATCTATCCACACTGATTATAACTAACGTTTGGATCGACACCAAAATTGCCGCGTGGTGTGAAACTGTTACAAGTTTACAAAGCACCAAACCTGTTATTCCTTCAACTAACCACTCGTAACCTTTAAAACTCATTGACGCCATTCGCGGCATGTAAACGACAGTGATCAGTAAATTGGCAGCCGCCATGTTAAGTATGAAGTAGCCGACAGTTGGTTTAGTTTTCTTGTCTTTTCGTACCACAGCAATGATAAGCGAGTTGCCAGCCAGTGAACCGACAATCAAAAGACTGTAAGCAAACGCTCGCAAAATTTTGATAGTTGTTCGGTCGCTAACAAAACACTCACTTATAACTTCCAGCACATTCGTGCTTGTGTTTTGTAAATTTCTGCTATTTGCAGTTTCCATTTTTTTAGGCTTCTCGTATCGCCCAATGTACCATTCAACCTTGCATTTTAGTGGATTTTCGGCGTTGCTTGAGAAATTAAAATAGTCCAATCATTTGCTTGATTGGCTGGGAAAACGCACTCCTTGTTATTAGCAATTAAATTCTGTTGTCGATGAAAAAAGTTCCATTTGTTTAGCAAAAAAACTGAATTAAGTTTTTTTTAAACAACATTAAACTTCCTATTTTTGTGTGTTTTCGGCGTTGCTTGAGAAAATATATAGTCCAATCATTTGCCGGCTGAGAAAACACGTTTCATGTTATGACAATTAAGCCCTGTTGTCGTTGAAAAAGGTTCAATTCGTTTAGAAAAAAAAACTGAATTAATGTTTTTTAAAACAAAACAAAACGAGCGACTTCCTTGTTAATCTCCCTGATAGAGCTTTTTATTTCTTATCATTTGAGAAAGGGTTTATAAAATATTGCATGAATTTAAATTTATTTCATGAAAGTGTAAATAAATATAAAATAATCAATTATTCAGGGAAACGTATCCATTTGAAGTAATTATTATTGTATTAAGTTTTCGACAGGAAGGAATAATTTCTGTAACCATTGTAAATGGTAACAAGCACTAATTTGAACTTTCGAATAAAAAGTAACTTTTTTTTATTAGTTTGCATAGCAGACATTATCACATTTCACTGGTTGCGAACCGTATGAGAATTTATCACTACCAGAATGTACACAGGTTAGGGCTTTCCTTTCAATTGAATTTGTAGCGTCTGTAGGTTTGGTAAAAGCAATTACAATTTTAAAAAATAAAAATACTATGAAGTGACTAAGTATGCTGCTCCTCTTTAATGAGAAGAAATGATTGGTGCTTTTCATTTTAACTTTTGAACCAGTTGATGAAAACCTCTAAACTAACCATTTTAATTGGACTGTGCAGCACCAGTATATTTTCTAGATCATATTACTATTTCTGAATGCTATATACTCTGAAAACGAAGTGTAATATAAGTTAATCTTGATACTTGCTTGCCAAAGGTATGTTTTAACAAAAATGTAAAATTCTATGTATATGGATGAATAAAGTATACTGATGTTAAAAAGAAACATTTAATTTGCACATTTTGAAGGGTAGATATGATTCGCGTTATTCTGTCTAATTTGAACCATGATTATTCATTTTGTTCGACTACAAACCGAGGTAAAGAATCGGTGAATGATTGATTCAACATATTACAAAGACGGGAATTTCTGTAATATATACTTACACGCTTTTTTTATATATGAACAAGCTCAGGTTGAGGCTTGATAACTAGGAAAATTTTTGAGGTAGAAAATTGACTAAAACTTAGCGATACAACATAAAACATAAAAAGATTCATTGTAAAGACTGCTCAACAAACAATGAAGGTAGTTCGCCTCTAAATTCAGCCGTACAATTACATGTGTTGTGCAAAGCGTTTCATTTTCCCATACCTTGTTTCTGTTGTTTTATTTAATTTTTCATCACTAAAAACCGCTCACAGAAATAAGAACAAATAAGAACAAACTGAGGCTTAAATCGCCAAAAAATTAAGAACAAGGAACCTCGGCAAAATTTACCGGTTCTTATTAAAAAAAAGCGTATGGCACCGCATTCAGTTGACAATAAAACTCAGGGCCTCTTTACATAGAGCGTGTTGTCGTAGCAAGCCGAGACGTCTCGATAATAAGCTGGCATTTACATGCAAAATGTCATCCCGCCTGACTGAGACAAGTTCCACGTGGATTATATTTCGTGCCATAGACCTGTCACTAAGCAAAGACTTCCGTCCCACCTGGCCGAGATAACTCGGCTGCAAGCCTCAACATGGAAACAGCTGTCCTGGCTTGCCGGGTGCTCTGGCTCGCCGAAATGGGAACTCGGCAACCCAGGATAGCCGGCCTTGTTTGTAACTTAAGTTATATAAAAATTTTTGAAATGTATGATGTGTTTATAATATGTATGTATATTGTGGGTAGCAACTCAATTGAGTTATATACCTTATACAATAAACTTTGTTGTTGTTCTAAACAAAAAGGCAAAATGCGATAGAGCCGGGAAACTCGGCGTAAAGAGGCCTTAATATAAATCGCGTTAATTTGGCCAAAATGTATGAAATGATGAAATATATACTTACTTTAAGGCATAAAAAAACCTTAATTTTTCAGATATTATAGATCGTAAAGGCAGCCACCCACAATCCGAATTTATATAAAGAACGAAAGTTGTAGCAAGAAACGAACAAATTCAATTTTATGGTTTCCCCATTTTACTTTATTATTTATACCTATTATAACACAGCTTGTGTCCTTCATCAGTAGCCTTCTGCAGTGCTGACAAGCTCAAATAAGAGCGAAACAGCTGTCCACTGCTGCCACTTCCTAGGTACCTAAGCTGCGCACACCTTGACACTGATACTTACTCATCTTCCAGAATTGGTTTCTGCCATGCATCTATCTTTGACTCCCATTCAGGATAGTTTGTGAGTGCATAGCAACACAGCGCTGGGCCCGCATTACCCTGATGACCAAAAAATCTTGTGTACCACCTTAGAAAACACAAGTGGAAAATAATCTGGCAAGTATTCAAAGCATTATCTTAATATTAAACAATTATAAGAATTAACTAGAAATATTGTCAGTTCCAATTCAATTGTATCAATTCAAAAATTGTACCAATTCAAAAATAGGAGGTTGGTGGTGGTGGTTAGAGTGGGAAAGGGGGGTGGGGTGGAGAGAGCAAACAGCAATTCAAAAATAGGAGGGTGGTGGTGATGGTTAGAGTGGGGAAGGGGGGTAGTGTGGGGAGAGCAAACAGCAGACTATCTAATAAATAAAGCTTACCTGTAATGTTTTTTCCTGTTTGAGCCAAAATGAACTACTGGCATGTCCCATGCTAAACAAAACTCCAGTTTGCCAGTACCATGCTTTGGGATTTTGGTTGTTGCTGCTACTGCTGCACAGATATTCTGTTCTGGCTTGGATTTGGGACCCTCAGCTATAAACATTATATGAAAACAAATTATATGCCACCCAATTTTAATTTATTTAATATTTTTTTATGTTTCAGTTGAAATCAAGGAAGGTTATCTAACTTTCTCAAAGTTTTTTTGTGCAAGTTAGTAAACTCTAGTTTTTTTCAAGTTTAATAGTTAATTAAAACAATTTAGCTTTTATGGTATGCTTCCAGAAAGAAGCAACGAAAAAAAATGTAACCTTAACTAGCCAAAAACCTGTTGTAACAAATGGTCTAAGTACCATAATTTTCTGACTCAAAATTAGTTTATTTCTGACAAATATTTTACATACTGACAATGTTTCTATTTCCTGTGTTGTGTGTTCTATTTTTGAAAATTTCAACTAAGTAAAAGTAAGAACTTTTAAGGACTTTTCAAGGAATGATAAACAATATTTAAGGACCTACGGCTATGCTACTTTACACTTTGTTACCAATGATGATTGACCTAACCAAACCCTTGTCTCAACACATATTGGAGATCAAGACAACCAGCAACAATGGACAAAAACATAATAATAAACAATAAATAAACAAATACATTTACATAAGTATTGCCAGACGTAGCTACCAAGGCTAGTCGAGGCAGGACAATATGTTCAAATTTATATAATACATAAAGGTTAAAGCTGTTATTTAAGAAAAGGTTTATACAGTTTGCAAATAAATTAAATAAAAGTTGTAACATGGATGAGGACTAGATAACTGACCAAAAAGAAAAAAACTAAACACTAAATTGTAAAAGTAGACACTAATAGAAAGGAAAACTTTATTTTTCAATATTTTCAAAAATTTTACCTTAGTTTTTAATTAAGGTGGGCATACCAACTGATATACAGTCATCTTCTGAATTCAGAATATGAAAAAGTAATTACGGACTAATGTTTTGAACTTATCTAGGAACTTGTTGGATGTTACAGGGTATCTTATCCGCAGCTTAGCCCCAAAGCGAGAGAAAGACAGGATTGATCAAGCTGTATAGTTTAAGTATCTTTCAATAAATAATTGCAATTCAAAAGCAAATAAAATGCAACCTACAGCAGGAAGTGAAAATTTAAGGACTTTTCATGGGCCTTGACTGTTTTTTGTGAAGTCTGAGGACTTTTGAGGGCTCAAATTTGGAAACTGATATTTAATATTAATAGACTTTCATGGTTTTTCAGGATCTGGTTAAGTCCTGTATATTATTTTTTGAAAACTAACCTGTCGAAGAGTTCAACCGCCCATCATCCATTAAGTCTTCCCAAACTCTTCGGCAGGGCATTCTTGAGTCAAATGATGTTTTAGTTGTTACTGTAACCATCGGCTTACCATCCTAAGAGTGAGGTTTATACACAGGTTAGTATCTGCGGGGTGGGGTAAGAATTAGAATACCGTGTTATAACTAACTCACTTGCTTAAAATTAGAAACAATATAACAACAACTCAAAAACTACTTACAAATAATAATTATAAATAACAACTGTAATAAAATTAAAGCTATTTTAATTAGTAAATAGTTTTTATGAGACTTGTATATTAAAGGCTCAAATCAATGGAGCCAATGATTATTTCTGATTTCTGTTGTGTTAAAGTAAGAGAGCTTTGTATGGATTGGAGGGACAAGTGTCCATCCAATCCATACAAAAGTCTCTAAAATTTGGCAATTTTTAAAAGTGTACCATGCCTTTGCCTTTAAACCAATGACTCTTAAATTTGGTAAACTTACTAATATTTGGCTGCTCTTTCAGATGGCGGGCCTCATTTTTCAATTCAATCAATTTTGAATATTCGCACCCAGTTCCTTGCTCGTTTAGGTAAAGGCTAATTACAGAGAACTGTACGGATAATTTAAAGTACCACTGGACGCTTTCTAAAGCGGCTACATGCATCAAATTTTCGCATTACATTCCTCTGTCTAAAGTTTAAAGTTTCCACTTTATATATTTATAAAACTGTTTACAAAATCATACGATAAGCTTATTTAAATGTAGTAACTTTTTTCGTGTAAGAGAAAGCATTCCATGATGGTAGTTTCACTTGCCATTACAGCTGCGGCTGACGATATCGGTGAAGCCCCGAGAAGCGAGTTTAGTAAGAATATGACTGGGCAGATGGAATTGTCCTTTACTAGCCAGCAAATCCAAGGTTTCGCTCATCAGTCCACGTGCCTGTAATGATAATAAACCAGACATGATGATAGAGAATATTGTACAATGCTAATAGATTGCTATAGATATATATTGCTAGATACGCTCACAAATTTATAGTATATGTATTTAATTCAATCTGCAGACCCGTGTTTCGCTGTATTACAGCTCATCAGTGCAGCTCTAGAACTCTCTTCTGAAGAAGTGAGCTTGAAGAGACATAGTGTCAGAGTGCTCTAACCCATGTGGGAGTGAGCAGTAATAGCCACTACTTCATCTCCAAGAAAGTTCTCAATTCCAACAAGGTAGAAAAGCAAAATAGTTCAATCTGCAGACACGTGTTCAGCTGTATTACAGCTGTGCAGCTATTGAACTCTCTTGAAGAGACATAGTGCCAGAGTGCTCTAACCCATGTCGGAAGGAGCTTTGCAAAATGGTCAATAGCAACTACATCATCTCCAAGAAAGTGCTCAATTCCAACGAGGTACAGTAGAAGGGTAAAGTCTGCAGACACGTGTTTCGCTGTATTACAGCTCATCAGTGCAGCTTCTGAACTCTCTTCTGAAGAAGTGAGCTTGAAGAGACAGTGCCAGAGTGCTCTAAACTATGTGGGAGTCAGCTTTGCAAAATGCTTAATAGCAACTACGTCATTTCCAAGAAAGTGATCAATTCCACGGAGGTAGAAAAGCAAAATAGTTCAATCTGCAGACCCGTGTTTCGCTGTATTACAGCTCATCAGTGCAGCTACTGAACTCTCTTCTGAAAAAGTGAGCTTGTCATGAAGAGACACAGTGCCCGATTGCTCTAACCCATGTGGGAGTGAGCTTTGCAAGTATTTATATAGTTGTAAGAAATTGCAGTTTCACAAAAGAAATAAAACTATACACGCTTCGTATATCGTTTTTCTTTTTGTTAAGTTGGAAGATAACAATAGACCTAATCCGCTGCCCTCAATGTTTTCCCAATACAGTCCTCTTGGGAAATGAGGTTCTTTGTTTAAGCTGA
>JAOCPT020618148.1:0-7500 GCA_026546935.2 Palythoa grandiflora
CTTACGGATTACCAAAACCTTGGGTACAACTATTCTTTGTTTGTTAACACATCATTTGACATTAATAAGGTGACGTCACAACTGATGACACCATCACAATAAGTCACGCAATTTGTGTGTTGACTTCGAGTTTTAATTTTTTGCTAAGGAGTGACTAAATACTGACAATTTTAGAATAAAATTCTAAACATTTAGTAATTTTCAATCGATAAATGTTGTTTTCTTATCATTTTCAGTGTTATAGTTCAAACGTGTATAGTTCCAAGATGACAGCTACTAACGTCATTAATGTGGCTACGGTTGCCACATGAAAACCATCTTAATCTGATCTGCTCTCAAATTCTCCCAAACGTTCGTCTTGGTTTTCACCAGGCTATAAAGGCATGGATTTATTTCTTAAACGTTGTTCTTTTGGTGTCATTTGCTCTCCGAGTTAACGGTGTCAGTCTACTATAAAGAACTTGTCACAGCTTTCCAGCCACACAACTGGAAGCATAAACATTCTGGTACAAAATGGTTGCGATTTTTGTTTTTCGGAATGAGAATTTAAAAACAGAGATTGTTTTGCCTTTTAGTTTAAAAATTGAGCAATCTCGCACTCGTTATCGTGGGAACAAAAAACGCGGATCCGCAGCCAGCTCACAACGTGGCCTGCTGGAAACATCCATCAAAAATAGCCATGATCTGTGGTCGCAATATAGATATTTGTTTTAATTTGTTTTAACCCTTTGAGCCCCAAGCACGATAAATGACGTGTTGGTAAATTCTCCCAACTGAGTTCCATACTTCCTATATAAGCATTCTTTCAATAAATAGTTTTTAAAAAAACTATTCAATGCGTCGGCGAGTAGACACAAACTTGACGTTATGTAGATAAACAAATTATCATCGCCGTGGGAATTTGTGAAACCTGACGTTTCGTTCGTTAGCCCTTCGTCAGAGCATATGAAAAAGCTAAGAAAATGAAGGGTTTATATAGGTAAAGAAAGGCAAATAGGTGAAATTAGTAGAAAAAAAAGATTATTAGCTTTGACCATGGCCTTTCATCTATTTGCATTTCTTTACCTATATAAACCCTTCATTTTCTTAGCTTTTTCATATGCTCTGACGAAGGGCTAACGCTCGAAACGTCAGCTTTCACAAATTCCCACGGCGATAAAAATTTGTTTATCTACATTACTTCAAGTTCCTATATAAGCACTTTTGGAGAATTTGGCATTTCAACTTCCACAGCTTATTTCACTTGATCAATTCCTTGCTTCTCATTACCAGTACTATTATTATGTTTGAGTTACGTAAGGAGAAGTTGGAGGTTGATAATTTGCCTGGGGCTGTAAAAGAATTCCCGACTATTTCCATGATCTTTCACAATATTTCACCACTTGTGCTGTTCATGTCTTTGTTGAAACACATCAAAATTACCTTCAATAACTCATTCTCTGGTATGTCAGACAAGATGAAGGAAGAGAACAGCTGTTATTTTGAAATATTTGTGCAAATGAATGAGGTTTTTTTATTCTTTGTTATTGTTGTACAATTGTATCTAAATTGTACAAATTTCCCATGATCCTAATTGAAATTCCATGACTTTTCCCGTTGGCTTTCCACAATATTTCACCACTTGCGCTGTTCATTTCTTTGTCGAAATACATGAAAAGTATCTTCAATAACATTCCCTGGCATGCCATACAAGATGAAGAGAACAGCTGTTATTTTGAGATATCTATGCAAATTAACAAGGGTTTTTCTTTATTCTTTACGTTATTGTATTACAATGCTATCTAAACTGTACCAGTATTCCATGATCCTAATTGAAATTCCATGACTTTTCGGGTTTTCCATGACCCAAAAAACCCTGTAAGCTGAAACCTTTTACGTACCTAATTGGCCCACTTAATTGGTTTCAATAATATTAGGCACATGAGAGTCATTGACTCCCCCTGGATGGGACACTAATCTTTCACAGGTTAGACAGAAAACATTGTAAGCCTCAGTAAATAGCTGACAAATAGAAAAAAAAAGTGAAGGCAGTAAAAATGACTCAACAGTTTTTATTTAGCGATGCTGTGTGAGAGCAGCGGCACTTTCAAAGCATTTAAAAATGACACCCAATCAAGTCTGCAAACATCATTTTATTTCATTTCAATACTACTTTGTCAATATTTTTACATTATGTATCGTTGTTAAATTTTTTTTGTACACATCATGTTCAAACCATAATAATCTATTTTCGTTTTTAGTCAGAACATAGTTACTTTCTACGGCAGGGGCAGCCATCAGTATATTTACCAAAGAAACATTTTCAATCTTAGCTCAGAGTTGGTAATTAAGACTGTATTCTGTTCAGGTACTTGGTATAGTACACATTTAGTCTGAACTGGCCAAAGACTGATTTTTAACTGGTGGCTATATACAAAGTATAATGGTGACAGGACTAACTCAGACAAAATACTCTACTTTGTAGCTTTCAAAGGCTTTTTTATGGCATCAAAATAAACATGAAAAATAAAAACATAACATTAACTTATGCTTTTCTTTACATTTTTGTTTATTTTTGATCAATCGATCCAGATAATCTAGCTTCACTCAAACCAATTGCTGTTTTCTTATTTATATTACACAGGCTGTCTTAATTTCATTGCCCATGAAAAAGAGTAGCACAAACGCTGTGCATTTCATTAAACTTAAATGAAAAGTGGGGACCAACTGAAAGAAGGTGGGGTCTGATTAATATTTTTTGAGATGATAATTCTAGACTGCTCTAAAACTGAACTTTTTTGAGATCCTATTGGAACCTTTTCACTGTCGTTTTCAACGTCATAATTCATTTTATATTCACAAGAGTATATACCAAAACCTTATCATTTGTTCTTCCTTGCGACCCTAATTAGCTGCATTCACTGTACTACTGATTTATGGCAGTCACTTCCTTCATCTACTGTCTATGATCTGTAATCTTCATCCAATCCCAGAGATCTATCTTGTATCACTAACAAGAACCCATTCCTTTATGTGTGGTGATAATTTAGCCACTTGCCAATGATGCTTCTTTTTCACTGAGATACTTTTTTGGCCTTTTTGACTTTGTAATCATTCAAGGCAGCCTTGATTGCATCTTCTGCAAGCACTGCAATACAAATATATACAGTTAAAATCTGACAAAGATTTAAAAATTCCAAGTGCCATTTAATATTTAAGATTTTATATTTCTTTCTACTTGCTGTTGCTTGCAACTGTCCACATGCATGACAAAAACATGTTCTATCGGCCAATTAAAATTCAAAGTTCTGACAATCAAACTTCAAAGTTTACCCAAACATCTCTTGAACGTTTTGCTGCCATTTAGCTCACATGAAGCAAAGCGTACATGAATATGATAGGAAATCAGTTGAGGAATTTCTGTCTGATATTAGCTGTGATCTTTTACATTACGCAGGGGAATTAAGGAAAATAAGATAAATCAGCTAGGATTATTTGCATAACTGGCACCAAAATGTTTGAGACATGTTCAGGTAAACTTTGCAGTTGTATTGTCAAACCTTTGAATTTTGATTGGCCGGCAGAACATGTTTTTGTCACACATTTGGACAGGTGAGAGTATTCAATTCAAACACAGTTTCAAAATGTGTCCTCAAAAAATGCACACACGACTCATTAAAATAATAATGTAACTTGAAAACAAGTTGTATCAAAATGTTACTTAAAGAAAGTGATTGTTTGAAACACTCATTTTTAATGTTTCAATTAACACTATTACCACTACATCTTATCCTGATTGATTTAATGACCTCTGTAACTTTGACCTGATCTTTAGAATGGCATGATAACCTCTGATACTCTGACCTGACCTTTGTATGTATTATTGATACTCACACACCCCACATCACACTGTTTGGGCTGAAACAAAGAAACTTACTTGAGCAGTGCAGTTTGACTGGAGGAAGGCACAACTCTTTAGCAATGTCTTGATTTTTGATTTCTGTGGCTTCTGTAATCTGTTTAATGATGCAAAATGTTACAATTTGTAAAATTATATATTTTTTTAACTATAGTTTAAGCTTAAAGCCGACTCTTAATGATGTAATGCAGTTACTACAATCTAGGAATTAATCCTTGTTTATTAATAATAATAATAATAATAAACACTTTAAATTGTGCATTGTACACGTGGATATATTCACATGCACATTACAATTTATCTTAGGAATATTACACAGGCTCACATCTACTTACAGACTTTCCTTTAACCCATTCAGTAGCAAGTGAGCTTGATGCTATTGCCGAGCCACAACCAAATGTCTTGAACTTAGCATCAACAATCTTGCCACTTTCATCCACTTTAATCTAGAATTAAATAAAAAAAAGATTTCTTAACATGTATTAGAAAACCTTAATACTCTTAACATCAATGAAAAGAGATCCGCTGATATTTAAATTGAATGATGAAATGACAAGAACACACCTGTAACTTCATAACATCTCCACATGCTGGTGCTCCAACTAATCCTGTGCCTACATCATCATCATTCTTATCTAACGAGCCAACATTCCGTGGATTTTCATAATGATCTATCACCTAAAAACATGAAATTATAACTTTAAATGATGAAACATGGCTTGAAACTCAGTGACAGTTTGTTCACAAAATAAGCACTGTCACATCAACCCTGCATCATGTAACAATCAAGTTACAAAATGTCAAAAGCATTACAATATCAATTTTATTTTTCAGTTTTCTAATTGTATCACTGTCTTGCAAACTTAATCATTCATGATATGAAACACTCACGGGGGTTTCAAACTAAGTCATAGCATGTCACCAGCAACCATTTTCACCACTGGCAATAAGCTAAAATTTCAGTTATATATTAAGAGATTACAAACCGAGCACAAGGTTTGTATGGGAAAATATCAAACCGAGGTCTGGTCTTGAAAATACAGACCGAGTGTAGTGAGGTTCGTACAAAAAAGACCAAGGTCTGATATTTCTACATACCGACTCAACAAGCGAGGTTAAAAATTTGTTTTTTATATGACTTTTTTTTACTTCTGATAATTTATCCCAGGCCTACGTTTATGGAAATCATCAGATTTATCTGACAGTTTTTGGAAATTATCCAAAAGCTTCGGAAATGTTCAAAATTGTTTCTTAAGTATTTTTGGATTTTTGAAGATTTTCTAAAAATCTTCAGAAAATTTTGGAAATACTTTAAAATCGTTTTTAAGTAATTTTTCGAATTTTTAAAATTTTCTGAAAATCAACAAGTTAATAAACCGAAAAGGAAACTGACCAATATATCACGTGCAATGCTTTGTTGTTTTGATAAATTTTCCACAAACCGTGCCTAATAGACCATGAAATGAAAAAACCTCAAAAACATCTTTTCTGAAGCGGAGGAAAAATACAACTTCAAGCTGTGGTCTTAAATTCCATTTTCTTAACTGCGGTAATGATTCAAAACAACTATGTTAATGGTTCAAAACAACTGTTTTAAAAGCAAATTTGACAAAAGTCAAAACAACTACAGTGACTATGATGCAAACTATCACGTGTCTTTAATACGCAACATACAACTTTGAAAAACTCAACCGGAGATCTTTTAGCTTTCCAAAAGCCTGAAAACAGAAACGGACAGTCGTGTTTGATTAAAAAAAAACAGTTTTGGAATCCTATCTTCGGAAATATACGAACAGCTCTGACGCTCAAACTCCACGTTCGCGCGCAAGTCATGAAATAATTATATCCCACGTTTTTCTTACATCCACATCGAAACATTGACCAACGACTTAAAAGCAAAGAAAAACAAGATTTTGGTATAAAAAGCTATTGTCGTAAACTAAAAAAACACTATTTTCTATTGCAGAAGTATGCACACGTGTGCAAGCCCTAATTTGTCCCAGTTCGATATAAACATGAAAGGTGCGACTTTACCACAATGAAATACTCACATTTTTGTGATAAAATGCTACTGAAGATCGTCCACTGACATCTCCAGCCGATCTCGAAATGCTTCTTGAAAGATTCTGCAACCCACGAGCAAAGAAAGACATCACTTCTTTTTCTACGCACTGTTGTGAACTAAACTCCTCTGCAACTTTGTGCAGCCCATAATTTCTTGTAACATCTGATTACATAATTGTTACGTAAACACGCAATGTATTCTGGGAAAAATTTCCCGGCTCGACAAAATCGGGAGTGTATCAAGGATCGGATAATTGAATCGGATTATCGGAACGGGTCAAGGATCGGATCACAGAAAAACACACAAGAAAAAAAAATTGAAATACTAATTTAAATGATTATTTAAAAATAGTTTTACTTTTTAATCAACAATTTTAACCAGTCACATCAATAATAGACCGAATGTAACAGGAACAATAGCACAAAAACTAGTTTGTTTAGCCTTCTCACTTTTGCAAACTTTCCTTTTCTGGCTGTTGTTGATAATCTATTTAACTCACATCAATAACAGACCAATTGGGAACCGAGCTACACTTTTCTTTTTTGAATGTAACAGGAACAATAGTACAAAAACTTAGTAATTTGTTTGGCCTACGTGTACAATCGCTTTTGCAAATTTTTCTATGAATAATTTAAATCTTTACAAGAATGTGAACAAAACAAAACAGCCACAAAGGAGGGTGTTAATCTAAAATGGCCGTTCAGTGCTAGAAATAAAAGTCAGAGTTTCTTCAAATCTTAAATTCATTTATTCTCTCAGAGTCTCTGATGGTAATGTGGGTTTGTGGATTTGAATTTGCATTTTTTGCCACGATACATTGGGAAAGGAGGTGATAATACATATTTGGCCTGAAGTGAACATGCAGTTTCTAATCCTTCATGAATGAGTGATATTTATTTGTTGACGCTATGACGTCTTTTAATAGGTGGCTCAGGAATTTTGCCAGGGATGTGAATTGTAAATACTCCAGCCATGTGAACTGTATAGTAGAATTTCTCAAACAATAGGACTTCTGAAGTAAATTACTCCAGTGAGGCAATTTGTAACTCTAGTGATGTGAATTGTAAAGTAAAATTTATTCTGTGTATCTGTGTATAATATTGCAATATCATTGCCACATGGCTTTGACAGGATGTCACGTGGCTCCGAGCGAAAACATTTTATGGCTTGTCATACAATCTTACTGCACTTTTAATAGATCTTCACCTAGTGAGTTAACTGAGGTTTTCTTAGCTAATCTTAATAACTTTTCAATAAATTACCTGAATTAACTTTAAAGTGCGCCTGCACAACTGCACACACTCATAAGAATCCTCTTTGAGAGGGGGGTGAGTTAAAATGGAAGAAGAAGAAGTACATTGGAACAGTATCTGTAAACATGTTAATTTTGTTTCAGCCTGGGTCACGTTTTCCTTTGGTGATTTTTTAAATTTTATTTTACTACTGATCTTATTACTTTTTTTTTCTCTGATTCGATCTGATGATCTGATCCGACGATCTGGTCCGATGATTTGATCCCATGATCCGATCCAGATTT
>JAOCPT020618205.1:0-10004 GCA_026546935.2 Palythoa grandiflora
TGTTACGTTGCCAACCCCGGCCCCACAATTTGGGTTTTTTCCCCCCCCCCCCCCCCCCCCGGCTTGCAAGATCTAAAATAAACAATAAAACTTCCTAAATATAATTCAACACTATACACTCAAAACAGCTTTTGTAAAAGATTCAACCCCAGCAAACAGTGAATGCTAAACATGCATGGTGCTGCAGTGTTTTTTGTAGCAATTTTGAGCAAAATACTTTGCACTGCAACTTATCACAACAAGCTTCACTTGACATGCAAACAAGAATGCACTTATGTGATGTCATCAGCCATTGTGGGCTGAAGAGCACACAAGGTCGCATTTTTACACTCCATAAATCAAAAAGGAAAATTCTAAATTAGTTAATTTTTCAAAAATTCGAATTGGAAATTCAAATAGAATTTCAGTATAACAAAAGTTTTTTTGTGGTCATATACACTTTAAGATTGATATGCTATAATACATTAAATATACTTAATATATTTAATAATAATTTAATAAATTGTTATTTAATAAATAATAATAAACTTAATAATAATTAAATAATAATAATGATAATAAATATATCAATTATCAAGAGTCAAAATATTTCAACATGTTTTGAAACATGCCATATTTGACCAAGTAAACACCCACCCCCCCAGGTGTACGTAAATCTGGTCAAAGTTCAGGGGTGGGTGCTTACTTGAGCATGGGCGCTTAGTTGGCAAAATTTCCATAGTAACAGCTCTGATGCATAATTATAATAGCTCTCTGAAATGTGACACAAATTCACAATAATTGTTATTATGAATTTAGTTCTCCAAAAATGAAACACAAATGAAAAATACATGAATTACTCGCTCTTTCAGAATGACAGATGCTATTCAACATTATGTAACAAAAAGATCACATTGCTTTCAAGAGTTTTATCCTTTTGAAACAATTTTCAAATCTTTTTGGCCTATATACCATGCTTTATTTTGGACAACTTTGCGGTAAAAACTACATTCCTAATCAATTGCTCACATTTTCTTAAAAATCTTAAGCCCACAGTCTTCTAGCCTCCTCACATACATTTTTGTGCCAGTCCTTCCCAGTTCGCTCCCTCACAAATGTCTACTGACCC
This sequence comes from Palythoa grandiflora, assembly GCA_026546935.2. Classification (NCBI taxonomy): domain Eukaryota; kingdom Metazoa; phylum Cnidaria; class Anthozoa; order Zoantharia; family Sphenopidae; genus Palythoa; species Palythoa grandiflora. The sequence continues at coordinate 1,109 of JAOCPT020618205.1, forward strand.
GAGCTGAATATCTCATTTCCAAAACCAACCAATCAAAATTTAGCTTCTATTTTTCGATGGCTAGTCTCAGGCCCTTTCTTATTTTTTGGCTTTGTTTTTAAAAAAATTGCAAGGTTTGAGAAGCCCGGAAAGTTTATGTGTGAGAAATTCAAGAGAACCTCTTAATAGCCATCACTGGCAAGCAGTAATTCATGCATTTGAGACACGTTTTAAAAAATGTTGCTTCTGCTGTACAAGAGGCTTATAGAAGAATATTAGGACTAAGAATTTTTATAGTAGTTTTGCTTTGTTATTAAATTTTTTTGGAAGTCATCTATTCAGAGATAATGGAGGATTCAAAGTTGTGACTCAGAAGTGATACCGAAATTAACTTTAAATGATGAAAAGCAATGTAAACAATGTAAACTGTTTCTAAAGTGGCGTAGTTCTAGTGTGAAAACTCGGCACCATCAATCTCTGTCTTCCAGAAGGTGAAATGACAGTTATTATTAAAACTTCAAGTGTTTACATACTACATCAGGTACTGATTTGTAAACTTTCTTAATCTTTTGAGTCTTGCGAAATTCCCCAACACAAACAAAAACTGGTTTTTAATTCTTCTTTTAATTCAGCAACGCTTGACCTTTTTAGTTTTTTCAGTTTAAACAGATGTCTATAAGTCAAGTGTACGATTTGTTCACTGAACAAGTCGCTGTCTAAATGAATTATGTAAAACATCAATGGAAAGAGCCAAATTGATCTGTTTGATAAGTTGTTTTCCACAAATCAGAATTTTATCTTTAGTCTAACAAGGGAATTTTTTAAAAATACAAATTACATAATTTATAATGTTGCCATTCAAAAGCATTTTTGGTGCTGTGTCTCCATAATATTAAATGAGACAAAAGTGCTAAATTTTCATAACTGTTTTGACAGAGTTTTTATTTTGTGACAATGTCACTTTTTAAAGCACATTATGAAAACAATGGGAATGGAATGTTTGGCTTGTGTCAGCAGATGTTAGTGGGGGAGGGAACTGGGAAGGACTGACACAAAAAACGTCTGTGAGGAGGCTAACAGTCTTCTGTACTGAGATAGTTCAACTGCTTGGACCCAGGCCAAGAGTGACAATGGCAGCCATTTTTCGATCATATGCGAACTTGTTTTTGCTATCTCCAAAGCTATATAATTTTTTAGTTTTCCATGTTTTTCAAAGGATTTTAGTGTTCTGGAATGCAGATAAAAAGGATTCTATAAAGGAATATACCTCGAATGTTTAGGATTTGGTCCAGGATTTATGCAGCACCCCTGTGTAAGAACTTTTGTCTGAAAAGGGGGGTGGGCACTTACTTGAGCATGGGTGCTTACTTGGTCAAACATGGTAATAAAATCTTGCCAAGGTGCATAATTTTACTCATTTTCACATTTAAAATTCTTGTTGCTATGCAGTGTTTAATTAGAACTTATTAACATGTGGTGAGCCATTCCATATGAAAATTAAGTGTTAGCTTTTCACAAAGAGCTAATAGACCCATTTCTAATGTGACGTCACATCACGTGATTTCACAAACTGGAGGATAAGCAAGACAACCACGCTTAGTAAACAATTTGGAAAATAGCGTCAAAGCGTGGGTTTCTGTGTGGTTGATGTATAACATCTCATGGATAAGACAATTAACATCTAATGGATAAGACAATCAATACATCAAACAGCTTAAACCCGCCCCAGGGTTCGAAATTAACGGTAGTCCACTAGTCCACACACTAGTAAAAATTTTGGTGGACTAGTAAACTTGTCTTCAAACTAGTCCACATGTCTAGTAAAATATTCTCAGCAACAAAGTATTTTTTGATTGTATTCTAAGTAACATTATTTTGTTAGGCCAAACCAATTTAATTTCCTGTTTTACGAACCCGCAAATCTTAATTGTTTGAATGTCTAAAAATGTCTAAATCATCTGAAAACAAAAACTAAAGATTAAAGCAGTTGCTTAATCTGTTTTTTCTTAGTTAAAATGTTTTATTTTGAGCCAGAATTATTGATAGTACAATCAAAACTATATCACAAAGCACAAAACGTTAACAACAATGACAAAGAATTAGTGCCTCACGCGAGTCTAAATTTTTACGTTAGCAACTAAATCCTAAAAACTAGTCATCAAACAGGCAACTTCAGTGCTTTATTACACTTTACCTTAAACCCTGTGGATTTTTAAGATGTTTAGAGCTAAATCCGATTTTAAGATTTTGTGTTCCTAATGTAGGACATTTAAATGTTTTGGATGGAGCTGCAATAGATATATAAGCGATAATGATGTCCTGATGAGTGATTTTAACACTAATCGATTTACAGACTAAAAAATACCAACATAAACTGGTAGCTGTTGTCGAATCTCCCTTTCTGTGTGTTCACTTTATTCCATGATTGTTTTTCGCTGGTTAGCATAAGGAAATTTTTCCTTTCACGCCCTATTTGGAATATTAGAGCAAGTGGCAGTTTTTTTTGTCTGTAAAACAAACATAGTAGCTGTTCTTTGATTGACAATAATTGCTAACTGTTGATATCCTTGCAATATCATATAGTTATGATAAATTCCCAATACAAAAGCAATGGTTCCCTTGATTGCATTCTTTACAAGTGAATTTCAATTATTGTTTAATTTCTAACTTGCATTCTAGATGAGTATGATGCATACATCATTGTGTCTTTTATTAATGCCACGCTGGTACTGTCTATCGGTGAGACTGTAGAGGAAGTGACGGACAGTGGTTTTCTGGGCACCACACCCACCCTTTCCTGTTCACAGTTAGGCGAAGATGCATTGCTACAGGTAAGGCATGCCAATGTCGAGGACCTCTGACCACAAATCAATGCTATGTTTGTCTTTTTTATTGTTTTCTTAGCTGTTACTGAAATCTTTCTAAATAGGATGTGAGAAAGGTAACAATATAAATAGATTCTCCATCATTTAGAATTACAAAATTCTTATTAAGCTGTCATTAATAGGGAACATTAAACGTTTCCAAAAAATCTTTTGGTCCTGCAATAGTAAGCAATATGGTTTCATGGCCCAACCAAAAACTATAAATTTGGTTTCGCAGCTCATTTCGAATATAAGTTTAGAATTCATATAAAAGACATGTGGTAGAGAAACATTGCCAAGGCACTCCATTCTTGCATTCTGTTCATTTTGGTCTGTTTTTTTCCTGTAAATGTTTTTAAGACATATTTAAAATCTAATATTATATTATATCAAAATTGGTGTCTAAAATAACAAGGGTTAAGTAAGTTGTGTAAAAAACTTTAAATTAATTTCACAGCCCATCGGTTTATTTTGAAAAGTTTTCATGGCCCCTCAAAATCTTCAGTCGTAGTTGAATTTATGTCACATCTCTTATATGAAGGGTTGCAAAAAAAAACTAGACTCGAGAACAAATACAGATGCATTTGGGTAGAGATGTTAAAGTTTTCAATGCTAGGTGAATCCGAGAATTGTGTTTTACATCCTCAGGGATCGCAAAGTCTTGAAAAGTCCTTTCATTATAACAGGAGTCCTTGAATTACATTTATCCTTGAAGAGTCCTTGAATTACATTTATCCTTGAAGAGTCCTTGAATTACATCATCCTTGAAGAGTCCTTGAATTACATTTATCCTTGAAGAGTCCTTGAATTACATTATCCTTGAAAATTCCTTGAATTACATTTACCCTTGAAAAGTCCTTCAATTACCTTTATCCTTAAAGATTTCTTGAATGTTTGTTAAGTCCTTGAAAAGTCCTTGATTTTGTTTCCAACTTGATGAGGATGTAGCAGAGTTGCCCACAAATTCCAACACTTTTTTATTCATCTTATTCCTGCGCTAGGAGGGTTCCTAATATATGTGTATGGGAACAAAAACTTAGAAAAAATAAGTAGATAAAATTATGTGTTTGTATATAGGGGCACACTTGTTTTTCGTCCATATGATCGTATTTAGAGGGGTCATCCTCTGACGTGCTTAACAACCAAAAAAGTGAAAGTTTAAAGCTATTACATTCATCACCAGTAAAATAACATTTCTACTAGGTGGACTGGTCTTTGAAAAATCAGTCCAGTCCCCGAAGAGTCCTTGAAATGTGCATGCATTTCTTGTATGAACCCTGATCCTTTTGTAAATCTGCAATTTTCAAGTTATGAATTAAAAATTTTTGTCCACTTCCTCAAACGAACCAGGTTTTGGGCACGTAATAAATTTATTCTTCTTTACCGCAGGTGTATCCAGACGGCATCCGGCACATTAGAGCAGATAAACGTGTCAATGAGTGGAAAACACCCGGAAAGAAGACAATTGTCAAATGTGCAGTAAACTCAAGACAGGTATCAGTTTGAGATTGGGAATCGACAAAGACTTTGAATAGTATTATGATGCATGTTATGAATAGAAAATAACCAAAAGCTGATAGTGTGGTATTATGTTTGCTCACACGATAAATGTTAAGTTACCGAGGAAAAAGTTCTTAAAACTTCAGGTCAAGTAAGACTTTATATTTTTCCCAGTTCAAACTTAAGAATGACAAATTACTTAAGAACAGATTTAGATACTGGATATGTACCTCGTGTTTTGCTTGTGATTGGCAGCTAGGTAAACGTGACACTGCTGTAATTGTTTTTGAAGTTTCAAGATGGTTTTGAGACACCAGAACTCATGAATTATGTTTCTATTGAATTCATTCATTCATTCTGCCTTCTAATCACAAGGTCCCAGGTTCAACCCCCAACTCAGTTGCGTGTTAAATATTTGTTTCACCTTTTTTTCCGCCAAAGTTGACTAAGCTTTCCATCCTCCCGATGTCGGTAAAATGAGAACCTACTTCTGCTCGGGCCAACCTGTGACGGATTAGTGTCCCATCCAGGGGGAGTCCATGACTTTCATCTCCTTAACACTATACAGAAACCGGAGATAAGTACGGCTCCAATGGGCCATTTAGGCTTGTAAAAGGATTTAGCTTAGCTCATTCATGTTGCCGTCTATGCAAAGGAAAACATCTTGACCTTTTATTTAACCGTTCACAAATATCAGCTAAGTATAACTTAAGAATCGTAAGTTTAACTTATGCGGCTAGTGTGAACACACATGATAGCATTGTGCCAATAAATGTAAGCTACAAAATACATGACTTGATAAGCTACAAAAAGTGCGAAGGTAAACTGACTTGATGTGGAGAACACTGTGATGAATCAGCATATTCACCACTCATAGAACCTACTGGAACTTTCTAGAACATTCATGGTTATTTTGTGTTGACACTGATAAGAACTTTCTAGAACATTCATGGTTATTTTGTGTTGATATTGATAAGAACTTTCCAGAACATTCTAGCACTAAGATAAATGCTTAGTCATGCTGTTATGAAGAGTTCTCTAGAACGATGTAATTTCTATATTTAGTAACATTACTTAATATCTATTTTTAGTAACATAGTAATAAGCTATCTAGCATATATAAGAGAGTTGTTTCAGTCGATGGGGAGAGAGTCAAAGTGTATTTCGAAGACGTTTTGGAACAATAAACGGAAGTTTACAGCAGTCAGCTGTAGTGAAAGTGTCAGTTTGTGACAAACACCAAAGTTTGAACCAATAGATAGAAAGAAAAAACTTGCACCAAAACTCTTGTTTGATTTACCGTGTACACGAACTAAAAGCTGATTTGCACACTGAGGTAAGCAGCAATTATATAGTAATAGCAAGTTCTGATATTTTGTTTTGTGTTTTCAAGGTTGTTATTGCCCTGACAGGAGGTGAACTTGTTTACTTCGAGCTAGACCAGGTGAGTTTATCCTTTCCACCATAACTGAGGGTGTGTTTACATGATACCGAATCGAGTGTCGATCCGGAATGAATTGCTTCAATTTCATTCCCTTCTTGTAGCTCTGCTTTTGAGTGCACAGTGTTTACATGACTCCGAAACAAAAGTAAAGTCATTCTGGATCAAACTTGCACAGGTTTCTCGTTCTGAATCAAAACTTTCATTCCAGTACAACGTTCCATCCAGGAATCATGTAAATGAAGATTAAAGTTCTTTCCGGAACAAGACCAATCTCGTCCTCGAATCCTTCGGTTGTTTGGTTAGCAGCGCCCTGCCTAATGCATGCTTGCCTTGAGTTATAAATCCAAGATAGCGACCATTTTCTAGTCAGAAATGTGTGCGCTGACCTGAAACAATGCAGGCTCGCCATTCCCGATTCCACCATGTAAATATAGATCGAAGTTCGATCCGGTATTATGTAAACACACCCCGACACAATCTGCCCTTTGTCCTACAGACAGTATTGTGTGGATGTTTGTATTTTGAAGTTTTAATGTACTTTTCATGAAGAGAAAGTGTTTGAGACAGTCTTATTTCAATCTTGTGTTTAATATTTTAAGTTCTTTCTAAATATTCTATTGGTGGTATTTTCAGTTTTGCTATTGTAATTATTGCAATGTCACTTTTCAGGCTGGACAATTGAATGAGTACACAGAACGCAAGGAGATGTCATCAGAAGTGCAGTGCATGGCACTTGGAACCGTCCCAGTGGGAGAGCAAAGGTCAAAGTTTCTGGCCGTTGGGCTTAGCGACAACACAGTCAGGGTGATTTCTTTGGACCCACAGGTTAGTATTACTGTTTAGACTGCAGCTTGATTGATTCATTTTGTTTAAAAAACAATAGAGAAAGTTTGCAGCCTACCCTGCCATATTGATTTGAGCACAAGGTCCAGGAAAAAGAAAAAGTTTCCATGTTGAAAAGTCCTAAAATCTTTACGAATCCTGTTCCTCCAACATACAACGATACTCAACCAAACAAACTATAGATACGATGGTACTTATCGGTCATGACACTACATAAAATGAAAGTATGATCTAGGAAAACATTTCTCACGTTTTGCCACCACTTGTTTGAGTTTTAGTGATATCTACTTTTACATCAGCTAATGTAAGTTTTTTTTTTAAAGTCTGGATTGCTGCAGGGTTAATTTAATAGAAGTGGTAATAAAATGTATTTTCGTATTGTCAGGATTGCCTACAGCCCCTGAGCATGCAGGCCCTCCCCGCAGTACCTGAGGCTCTGTGTATTGTGGAGATGGGAGGCAAAGAGGGCGGGGAGCATGGGGAGAGTGGCAGCTTGGGTGGACTGTTTCTTAACATTGGACTATCGGTAAGTATAATGTCAAAGAAAATAACATCTTTTAAATTATCTTTGAAATTTAATGATCGTTCTGGATAATTTCTTATACTACTACTACTGTTACTATTACTGTTATAATTAGTACTGCATTTGAACCTCGATTATCTGGACCTCGATTATCCGAATTTCTCAATTATCCCTACTTGCTTTCTGGTCCCAAATTTTTCATGAATATTAATTTCTCACATTCAAGATTCGTAGCGATACTATTTTTGTCCAACTAAGTAAAAAAACTCCAGTTGGGAAAGAATTTGTTTCGCTTGAAAACACAAATCAGTAGAAGTTTCGTGTTAACAGGCGCCGTAACTCACGCAATAACTTATGATTTACTTCAGCATTTTAAGCTGACATGAAACTTTTTCGTTAACTTTAAGAACTTGTAGATACTCGTAGAAGAAATTGTATGTTTAGACAGTTGTTAACTGTTTATGAATAATGATTTGAGTTGTGAATGTTTTTTCGATTCTTGCATAATTAAATGTTATTCAGTTTAATTTGCGTTAATATTCATACTTTCGATTATCCGGACTCTCGATTATCCGGACTCTCGATTATCCGGATTATTTAGCTTAGTCCCAACGAGTCTGGATAATCGAGGTTCGACTGTACTGCTACTACTTTTACTACTACTAAAATTGCTGCTATCTAATCACTATCAGTATAATCCAACAAGTTAATAGCTCTTTTCACGTGCTTTGATTGGTCAATAAAAAGTAAACAGCCATCACTATTTACTTTCTAGCACTCGTGCGTAAAGAAGGACAAAATTGTGACCTGTTTCGCTTTTGTTACTGATAAACAAATTGACTCTAATAATGAAACTTCCACCCTAGAAAACACAAAGAAAGCCACCAAATTGTTCGTATTGCATAAACAATCAGTTAATTATAGCAACGCGATATTTTTAAGCATATTTCCAACAAAAGAATTTGTCACACCATTGCGTTAAGACATTGGACAAAAGGCGTTTTGTTTTGCAACTGTTAGAGAAAACTGAAACCCGAAAAAATAAATGTTAACAATATAAACAAAAAACGTTCACGGTAAAACAAATAAATGCTTTTTTACTAAATATATCTCTGCTGAATGCATCACGGGTGAAGCAGGATCTGAAATGCAGTTTTTTGAAACCAAATAGGTGTTTGGCAAAGTATTGTGTTACTGCAAGCAAGAACACTGGAAAGTAATGGCTAACTCTTTATCTTTTAAAGATCACCGAACTGTTTACTTGAGCAGAATAAGACAAAATGATGGTCAAAACCTTGCTCATTAAATGCTTCCTGGCAGCAATTTTCGCAAGTCTCTGCGACCTTAATGATAGTTCAGAATTTCTGGTACTAAGAGCAAATATATGCCACTAAACACAACTTTAATGCATTTTTGACAAAGCATTACACATTTTCTTAAAAATTTGGATCTTCACCCAACGGAAAAGTAAAAAGCATCTTACTCCTTTTTGTTTGAACTTGAACAAATGAATAAATTTTTGAATGAATAAGCTTCGAACCTTTTCATGTGATTCTGACATGTATGTTGCACACGTATGTGCTAAAACTAACGAAGTCAGTGCACTTCGGGCTGGCTTGAATTTTTGATTTATTGACTTGTTTTCCTTTTACTGTACACGAAATAAGCCAATAATTAATAGTTTATAGTGCTATTAACTTGTTGGGTTTATAGTAGTAGTAGTAGTAGTAGTAGTAGTGGTGG
>JAOCPT020618260.1:0-17815 GCA_026546935.2 Palythoa grandiflora
GTCCCGGTGGTGTAGTGGTTATCACGCCTGACTAGTAACCAGGAGACGCGGATTCAAGTCCCGGTCGGGGCATTCAATCCAATTTTTTCGCACGAGTGTGTTTTCGGAACGAAGGAGAAAAAGATCCTATATTTTTCAAGTTTCTAACTTTGTTGTGGTTCCCTTTCTCACCGAAATAGTCCGACGATCTTCAAATGTTACCTTTTGTTTTTAACATTTCATGGGAATTCAATCCTTTTAATTTAATACACCATAAAGGTCGAATAACCTTTAGCAGATACCACGTGTCGTTTGAATTTTTGAAATTAACTTATCCACCATGTCATTATTTTTACTTACAGTAACCATAGTTACATACACAGACAGACAACTGTATTAACCACCTACTACTAACCTCGTTCCCAGGTACGCTATTCCCTAGAAATTGGTTGGGGCAGGAAAAGGGAAAAGGTAAAGGGACGAGGTTGACAAAATGTTTATGTACATACATGTATACTTAACGATTAGAATAAGAGCTCGCAATTTCTATCGGCAATTAATATAATAACTTAAGCTTCTCCCTCGCCCTTCTGTCAGCCGATCGAAAATGCGATAGTGACTAGATTTCTACTAAATACATATATACCTAACAGGATAACTTCCTTAGGTACAAACATATCCACCTACCTACCTAAATATTTACCTAACAGTACATACACAAGGAAACAAGTGAACCACATGAAAAAAATTCCTACCGTTTGGTCCTTTGACCGTCGTGCTCTTTGTGGTCAGCGGACGGCAACGACAGCCTCTAAAACCTGAAAAGAAAATATAACTTAGTCTTTAAACGCCTTTGTTCCAAGGCCATTTTTAAAAACTGCTTCGCCTTTTTAACTTTTTTGAGAGGGACATATGGGGCTAAACAAAGTCCTCCATTCGTCGAAAACTCTTGTTTATCATTGTTTTTGCAAAGTATGGCAGTCAAAAGCAAATCTGAAAAATCAATACGTTTAACGTGTTCTATATAATTCAAGGCATAAACTTGCGAAGTGAATACTGATTGCACCTTTGCAAGCATAAGTCATTTATTAGTTGTAGTGTTCTTTGAATTGTCTACAACCATTTTTAAATCTAAATTTAAATCTAAACCAAATCTAGATTTTATTCAGTCGGTTAAATCATTTCGATACCACACTGACAATAATAAATAAATAAATACACAAAAATACATCCATCCATTAGAAAAAAGACATATTAATAAAACTAAAATGCGTGTAAGTAAGAAGGAACCAAATAAAGTGAGTTATTTATTCTCTCTCATGATCACAAAAATAAATAGAGAACAATAAATGGGCGCGCGCAGGTGTGGAATTTATTTTCGATAAATTGATGTCTCACGAGTAAGCGCAGCGAAAAGATTTTACATTTAAACACTTGAAAATAAATTCCATATCTTCAGGCAACTATGTAATATTCTATTCATTATCTAAACAACAGTGTCTTACAGGAATTTCAATCACAATTTCATTTTCTTTAACCGATGAATGGCTTACAAGTCCCAGACCAAAATTAAGATTTGTTTGTAGCTTTTTTGCCACGCTTGATATCATAAATAGATCAATGAAATCCATATAAGAAAAACCTTATTGAATGATTTCCTGATTTATATGTCCTGGACGTCCTTCAGACTAGCAAAATACGTCCCGGCTGAAGTGCTAAAACAAATACCCATATAAATCAGGAAATCATTCAATATTCAACAAGATTTTGTTATATATTGATGTTGTTGTTGTTGCCAAGCCCGGCTATATCATTTTTTCTAATCAAAAACTGATAAGTTCACATACGAAAAGGCCATTTATATTGTTTTTACATTTTAAGCCCGGGTAAATGAAAACCCGCGTTTGAAAACAATTTAGTTTCTTTATTGCTAAGTTTTTGTTAAACATTAAACATTAAACAAGAACAAGAAGACACAAAGTAGCCTTTCTCGTGCCGGTTCTTAATGCATAGTATTTATATACATTCACCTTTGAGATTTCATTTTCAGTTTTTCAAACAAACACCTCACCAGATAGATATCAAGTCTCCAACTTTTGGCCTCTCTATCCCACTAAGTAAGCAAAATCTTCGGCCTAACTAGAATTTCTCTACTTGAAATAAAATAAAACGAATTGTCGCTGGCTCAGAAAAGTCCACAAGTTTCCAAAAATAATACAAGTTTGCTTCAATTGTACAAAGGTCGGATGAGAAATTTCCTGCCCTAGTCAGCTAGTTTGGTCAGACTTCCTTTATATACAAAGAAAGTTTATTTGTTCCATGTCATGGCAATGCAGAGGTGATTGGCATCAACACGCAGCTCACTAACAAATAATGTAACTTGATATAAAGAAAGTCGTAAATTCCAAGTTTTGATAAAATTTAAAGTCATTAATGTCATCAATCAAGCCTTGCTAAGGAAAACTCGTGGACATAAATTTACTTGTTTTAAAGTGCACTTATACTGGTATTTAACCAAATAGGGAACCGAAGTCGAGAAGACTAGAACTGTGTTTCATTTTGACGACTACATTTTTGCTTTATTTTGATCAACCATAATGTCTCAAAACATCAAATTATCTTAATGTCTTTTAGTTTTGAAGCTGAGAATAAGAAAGTAAAAAAAGGCGAAAAAAAAATTATTTACCAAGTTTGGGAAATTTTTCCATCTGGGAAAAAGAAACAGTGCACTGTGGGCTCGAACACACAACCTCACGACAAAGAATTAATTAGACGAATCTTTGAAAATGCAAACAAATGTCTCCCATTTGGTTGCCTAGGCAACAGTAAAATAAACAAACAATATTTTGGCCTTAACTATTAACATGAAATTATAATGCAGAAAAACTATCAAATTGAGAAAATAGAATTTTGCTTGTACTCCTACCTTAAACGAGCAACAAGAATTCACGACGCTTTGAAATTAATTTTATAGAAAGTATTAATTTAGGCTTTTTTAGGGATCTTTTAAATGTGTGAGGTATTTTTTAGGGTCAAAAGTTTTTACGCATTGGTATCTTTTTAGGGTATTTTTTTCTAATTTCCCGAAGTACACTCCGCCCGCCCAGCCTTCCTCCCTTCCTTCCCTGCTCTCGGCCCCATCTGCATCCGGGCACTGGTGCTTGGTTTTATCCTCTCGTATTAGAATTATTTCTATTTCCGCTTAGGTAATATCCTCTCTTTCTTTCAGCCACAGCAGTAGCTGTTGAAATTCCAGCCTAAACTCCGTTATCAAATGGTTTTCGTTACTACATTTTTAAATCACTATCACTGCATGTAAACCTCTTAATATTTGTAAGGATAGATTTACAGTAATCGAGAAACTAATACAATAAATGTTTCATTATTTCATCTCTACATATGAATAAAAAATTTCGAAAAATATTTCTTTCTTTCATTGAAAACTACATATTACTATTCTTAAAAAGAGAATGAAACTCTTAATTAACGCTTAAATTTTATTTTGTGTTGAAAATTTCTCGTTTATTTGCTGCGGTCGCATATTAGATATCTTTTTATCATTCAACAAGTGAACATATTAAACTTCGTGTCGCCACGCCACTGTTTAACGTCCTTTACTTTATCTGTTCATGGAAGTTGAACTTGCATGATCTGGGCTGGCCTGTTCAAATTCATCAGTCAGTATCGAAATGAATTTGACGTCAAAGGTCATAACATTGCTAACGACTATAAACTTTCGATGAAAGTTATGATAGTTGTCTTCCTATGTAACAAGAAGAATTTTATCGTTTGTACTAACCTGCATTGATAAATTAAAAACATCTTTCTTGAAAACAGTGGATTCCATTTTTATCGAAAGTCGTGATAATCATATGTTGAACAGTATATTATACTTTGTCATAACGGTTGACTTTGCTTGTCTCAATCATCATATTTATAATTTTTTACATTTTTTAATAACGGAATCATAAAGGAGATTAAGAATTTTTTTCATCATCCCACCTTTGCATCGTCCCACGCACTCTCCCACATTGACTGGCTTTTCGAACCTCGTCCCTTTGTAAAAAACTTGAGTGTGTGATCTTAAACGGCATTTCCTTTCACGTCCCATACATTTGCAAGTTGTAGCACTGGTCACGTGATGAACACTGTCTGTTGTTCTGAATGTTCGTATCTCTGATATTGTTGCCACACATTGGCTTTTACTGGGACATACCTGTGGATATTATCCAAGATGATTAAATGAAAAATACAAATGGTATTTCACAGCAAAAAAAGTAGCGGAAATGTTTTTTTTTAATCTTAATAATGATCAGTGATTAGTGATAAGCATTCATCTTGTTGTCAATCAACTCCAATCAATGACATGTCAGTAATGATATGATGGTAATTAGAATTAACACAATAACGAAGATCATAATAACAATAACTGAAGAGTTTATGGTGGTTATTTTTGTCATCATCATCAGCAGCAGCAGAAGCAGCAGCATTACTAACATCATCGTTACCATCGTTATCATCACTATCGCCACCATCATCATCATCAGCAGCATTATCATCACCGTCACGATCACCACCACCGTCATAATCAACATCGCCACCACCACCATCATCATCATCAGTAGCAGCAGCAGCAGCATTACCGTCATCACTATCATCATCATCACCATCATCGTTATCGTCATCGTATTTAACCCTGCGGTTTTACATTTCATACTGCTCAAAATAACGATAATCGTATTATTTTATGTTAACGATCACAATGTTTAAAATAATAGTAATAATAATAATAATATTATTATTATTATTGTTATTATTATTATTATCAATTATAAAAAATATTAATGACAACTGAACAGATATAAAATCTTCAAGATCCAACGTATGCAGTATTAGCAGGCGATGTCATTTTGTGTGTTAGTTTATATTATCTTCAACAATAACCACCAACAACAATAATTATTATAATAACAGTAACATCAACACCAAGAACAATGATCATAGTAATATAAATATAAATAATAATAACAATAATGATGATGATGATGATAATAATAATAATAATATAAATATATTGACGAACAAAGATAAAAACTACAAAACAATTTGGTTGTTTACGGAATAGGTTTGGACGTATTAAAAATATACAAATTTACATATACAATCTCTAAGCATGACTTCAACGACAACACTCAAGCTGATACAACTAAAAAATGGTTGGTTTTTGAGGGAGCAAAAATGAAGATATAACCCAACACCGGGTGCTACTGCTTGCAAAATCTGTCTTTCAATAATTAAAACAATAGTCAGTCGTTCATTGATTCATTAAGTTTTATTCTTAATTAATTCATTTTTCTTTTATGTTCAATGTTTGTATGAGGACCATCTGTAAACTACTCTGTGATGGTGGTATCCTCAGTAAAGATAATTGTTGTTGGTTGTTGCAGGATTTTTATGATGCCAATAAATTATTATTGTTTCTATCACAAACCATTGAAATGATTTCTCTGTTTGCCTAGGCCAAGTTTATTTGGTTCCGGGTACCAGAGACAACTTTACCAAGTGTTTAACTTACATGACTTTTGAACAATCGATGCCTTTGGTGAGTGCAGATTACATGAACCACAAAATATGCACATACACTGCAGGCGTTAAACAGGTGCCGTTTCGACTCGGGTGGGCGAGTTGAGTGTTTGTATGACAAAAAGTTGTCTGCTTACCAGGGTGCCCCTACCTGCCCTACCCTACCAGGATGTTTCTACCTGCCCAACCTGCCCTACCCTATCAGTATGTATCTACCTGCCCTACCCTACCAGGGTGTCTCTACCTGCCCTACCTGACCTACCTACCAGGTGTTTCTACCTACCCTACCTGTCCTACCCTACCAGTGTGTCCCTACCTGCCCTACCCTACCAAGTGTCTCTACCTGCCCTATCTGCCCTACCCTACCAGGATGTTTCTACCTGCCCTATCCTACCCTACCAGTGTGTCTTTACCTGCCCTACCCTACCAGGGTGTCTCTACCTGCCCTACCCTACCAGGGTGTCCCTACCTACCCTACCCTACCAGGGTGTCCCTACCTACCCTACCCTACCAGCTGAGGGTGTCTCAACCTTCCCTCCTGCCTCAAACTATCTCACCTCCTCAAGATGAGTTCAAGATACTCTTGTAAATGGTTTTCTGTCTTCTAACCACAAGGTCCCGGGTTCGACCCCAGGCTCAGCCGAGTGTTGAACATTTGTGTGACCTTCTTTTCCGCCAAAGTTGACCTCCCGAGGTTGGTAAAATGAGTACCAGCTTCTGCTGGCGGCTAACCTGCGACGGATTAGTTTCCCGTCCAGGGGGGAGTCGATGACTCTCATCCGCTTTATACTACAGAAACCGGAGATAAGCACCAGCTCCAATGGGTCACTTAGGCTCGTAAAAGGATTTAGCTTTTTGTAAACATTTTGTTGAACTTTTAAAGAAATAGATAAAAAGTTAACCTGCCCATGCAGGGCAACTCGGAGAAATAGGGGACGGGGAGTTGTCTCGGATAACGAAGACCTTTTAAATACAGTCCTAGTCTTTTACATCGTCTATTTACTTGCCTCCCATTCATCTGCTGTTGTATCCTTTTTCCTTTGATTGTTGTAGATAATATTGCAAGTTCCTGCAAAAAACATACCTTTTTCACACGCTTTTTCAGAAGTAAACTGAACACTATTTTTTCTTAATTTTATGACAATTTGTCCCTCAATTGTTTTCAAAAGGTTTTCTTGCTTCTTTAGTCAAACATTTTTGAAACACAAATGGCATTTCCGTAAAAAGGTAGTTGTGGTTATTCTATATATGTGGTCAGTAAGTCTTACGTGATGCAGGTCTTGGACACGTGCCTAGGTACCAGTGAGTCACACGTGATAAAGGAGTTGGTCACGTGCCTAGATACCGGTGAGTCACACGTGATAAAGGAGTTGGTCACGTGCCACGATACCACAAGACGGAACTAGTGAGAAAGCTAACCAGTGTTTTCACGTAACCAACTCAAACACGATACGGCAAACCAGTTTGAATTTTATGTTTTTTCTAGATTTTAGTTGGTTTTTTTGCAATCTAATCCCAAAACGTCGATGATTCTGTAAACACTCATCGCTTCGCTTTGCTTCCAAAGCATTGGTTAACTTGCTGTTATGGCTGTTTTTCCCGAAAAGGGGCCCTAGGCCCGACCTTGTTTAATTTTGGTCCACCTGTGGCGGGAAGCCTCGTAGTTGGCAATCGAAATGTTTTTTTGTTTTGTTTTACAAGTGCAGCATGATTGTATGTTGTACCGTTACGGGACACAGATGTAAGTAAACAATTGTCGAATTCTGACGGTTATAGTTTAGTTGTTAATACAAACTCTTGTTTTAGTTTTTGAAACTGCTTAAAATCGCTTAATGGACACTACGACTGCTCAATGAGCGCTGCCATCGCTGACACGATCAAGGTCGCAACCGCTAGATGGACGTTTGAGCCCGAAAATTGTTGTTGAAAACGGAGGAGCTGAAAGCAAGTGGATCATAACGAATTTAATGTAACGGAGCATCCTTTCTGCCAACAGTTGCTATCTCCTTCAAACCGCAACAAAAAGAACAGTTTGTTGTGTCAAGCATGTTTTCAAGAATTGTAGTCCCAGTGGGAAATATTCCGATATCGTTTAAACGTGGATTTTGGCGCCCACACTTGCTGTCCATATAGTTGCGTGTTGCTATAAGGTATCTAGGCACGTGATTAACTCCTGCAAAATACCTATTGACTCTTGTACCTTCTTTTAGCAATCTCTCTATATAGTGTTTGCATAATATTATACCTGTTTACGTTTCTTTCTCAACCATCTATCTTTCAATAGTTAAAATCATACTTAGCTTTTCATTTTGATGATGGATTGTATTTCAATATACGAATCCAAAACTGTGGGGTGTTCGGAATTTTGAAAGCAAAATTCCAGAGTTTTTCCAGACGTTTTATTTTCTAGAACTTTTTCTTAATTCTTCAAACTCAAAATTAGGTCGTTTCAGACATAAGTTTGAGAAACTGACAATGTTTCAGTTCTATTTCCTCGGACAGCGTGTGTTCTAATTATGAAAATTTTACATGAGACGGTCGAAACACTAAAATTTTGAGCGTCTAACAGTAACAGTGCGTTCCTTTTGTAAAAGCAAAATCAGGATTGTCAAATCTGGATTGTATGAATTTTTGGAACAAATGGAACGCAAAATCCGAAACCAGATTTTACGAAAACTTTGTGTATTTCATCCATCTGTTTTAAAGGTCAAGACAAAAATCCTATTTTGGATTGGTAAACGGAACGCCAAGAGGTCACATGGTACAATTAATGATATACTGGGACGCAAAAAAATGTGCTAGACTCCACTGCGAAATGTAAAACAAAGGGAAATTACTATTTTCTTGTTTATTGTGTCTAGCATATTCTTTTGCGTCCCAGTATATCATTATTTGTACATGTGACCACTTGCTGTGAAGGGCCTATTCAGTTACTTTAACTCATTTGACTTGCGAATGGTGTTGTGTTCGCGCCGAAAAGTCGCATACAGTTTCATAAACATTTTAGAACCTTCTTGATGGATATTAAGACGTCTTTAATATAAAAATATTTACAAAATCCATTTAAATATTGATTTCACAGCCATTGCCTTTTTACAGACATTTTTCCAGACTTTTCTGAAATAATTCAAATGGTTTTCCAGAGTTTTCCCTGGGTAATTTCTGTATCAACTTCTCTCAACGGATGTCACATACTCATCTATTTTACCGGGTCTAAGACCCGCTTCAAACGTACGCACACGTCGAACTTTTCAAGTGCCGAACTTGATGCAAGTGAGCAGATTCTATTGCTCCACCTCCATACGCCCTTTGCAGCAAGAGGTCACGTGGTATAATTAATGATATACTGGGACGCAAAAGACTGTGCTAGACTCCGCTGGGAAATGTAAAACAAAGAAAAATTACACTTTCTTGTTAATTCTTTTTTGTATTGAAGTCTAGCGCGTTCCAGTATATCATATATTTGTACTCATGTGATCCAGGCCTAAATTGTTCTGCCTAAATTGTTCTGTTGTTATCTATTATTACCTTAGTAATATCTATGTACCTTATATGCATGCTTAATTCGTCTTTTATTTATTCATTGTATTGGACTGTGTCGGTAGATAAGTATAAATGAGATAAAAAAGGCTGATGAAGACAGCTGTGTACAGTCGCATATCTACATCACGAGGATCAGACCAAGAAAAGACAAAAGATAACATTTTCTTATTTTATAAACACAAATGATATGTGCGCATTTTGTCAGCCAGAAATGAACGGACAACTTTAAAAACTTTTCAATTTTTCCTGTCCTAAGAATTAAAAGTTAAAAATCCTTCGTTAGAGTCTAAGCCTTGATTGTTCTTAGCTTTAAAGCCAATTACAACATTATTGTACAGCATGCTGTCTTGACCATTTCTGACGAGTTGTTCCGTATTTGATGGCCATGTGCACAGATTATTGTGTTGGCACATCTCGCAAGTCAATGTGTGCGGGCCACGGCATGCATGTCATAAACTGACACTTTGCCATTATCTTGAATTCAGCAAATTTCAGATGCTAACAGCTTATTTCTTAGCCAACAGTCACGATCAAAGCTGACTGCCTCCCTCCGGGCTTATTAAGGAGTACTGGGGAATGATATAATCACATTTACTTATCAGTACGTTACCAGTTATTACTGATCAGTATTAGCTCCCACACGCTTTAAAAGCACATCGTTTCCTTTTCTGTGTTTGAGTTTTATATTGTTCTACTAATGTATTCGCTGGATGGGATCTGCGTCCCTGACCCTTTGGCATTGTACGCAGCGATTATATAGAAAGGAGCTTTTACTTTAGCCCCAATTAAAGCAAAATTGGCGCAATGAACTTGTTACATTTTGAAAAATTACTGATCACAGCAAGGTTAAGCTGGTTTTATAAACAAAGACGATCGAGATCTGATACTGTATATAGACAAAACATATTTAAAACCTTTAACAAATGCATTCCGTTCTCTACTTCTAATCACCTAACTTCTGAGGTTTGAGTACATCACCCGGAGAGAAGAGCGGATTTACTGGGTACTTATTTCATTCCTGAAGACTACTGAATGTTATGTTCTAACAAGAATAACAAAATATTTTTAAATACATGCTCTGTGTTCAAACTTTGTTTTTGAAAACTTTTACGTCTTAACATATTTTTGAGAACCTTTTACTAACAAACTAGCGATTTAAACACTTCAGTGTAGTTCGAGTATAAACCCCTTTTTGTCAAATCCAAACACTAATTAGGGTCAGTGTTATCTTGACAAATTACTAAATTACATACACGATCCATATGTTTTTATGCTTTCGATCAAATATTTCATCATTTGCAAAATTGATAAATGGCATAGAAATACAAGTTATTAGCACTGACAACTAACAAGTAATATGAATCTAAATACGACACATTTGTTGCCCGGAAAAGATAATTCCCAAGAGGTTCCGGTGGCTTGGCTTCGATGGCTATATATTAATTTGGCGCGATCAAAGGAATGTCAAAAAATGAGTTATGTAAAACATTTCGAGAGGAATTCCGTAGTGGGTTTTTTAAATAGATGCACACATGACACGCACTTAATACAAGGACATCCGTCTCAGCGGTTCCTTTTTCAAACTGTGTATGGGAAATATCAAAAGTTGTACCTGTTTGTAGATCGTCTGTGGAAACCTCTCTAACACACAATCTCAAAGCCATACCACTTTTCTCGAGCCACGAACCGACTGCGCTTTTAGTTAGGCCTTTTGCTCTTCCTAAGAAAAAATTACCAATGCATGGAAATTATTAACAAGTGATGAAAACTTAATTACCTGAACTTTTGTAACCTTTTCCTTCGTTGCTGCTCAATAAAAGAGAAGTGTTAACATTTTATAAGCGTTGAAGAGATTTTTCTTGAATAAAGAGATAATGACTAGATTATCTTTCATTTCTTTGAAGCATAGTTCAATAACTTTTATTTTGTGGTTGGAGAACTTTTTGCAGCCAAGAGAAACTAACAAGGACCAATAACCAAGTTGAACATGAAAAAGTTTGAAAATTTCAAGACAATTCGGAAAGTTTATGTTTAGACACTTCATTGCCGTTCAAGTTTTCGATTTGGATTGACAGCCAAAGAAAAACTTAAAACATTAAAAACTTCTCAGTGGAACTTTCCAACTCTCTTCGTCGTTTAGTATCGATACTGATTCAAAGTGATCGAAATGTGGGTTGCTTCCTTCCAGTTGATCCATCTTTCTGCTTTAAAATTTAAATTAACTTTCAGGTAGTACACCAACGTACTAAAATGCTATTTTTAAGGCAGGGCGAGAAGAATCTTGAAGACTATCGAAAATATTTTGACTTACCTCGTTTTTCTCGGCCCGAAGAACATGTAATTCCTTGTAAGATGAAGAGAACAAAAACAAGACACTTCTGGTGCTGCATATTTTCGTTCGCAGAGTTTATACTTCCTCTGATGTACAGATGGTATTTTTGAAGAAGCAGTTCCCACTTGGCTTTGGAAATGAGTTGACTTGCCTTATATAGCTTTGGGTTATTGATGGCTTGCTTATCCTTAACATAATGATGTCTGAACGGACAGCCTTAATGTCTTTCATCAAACAGTTTAAGTGTGATAATTTGTTTTTCATGATGCGTTTGTGAAGTCACAAAAAATATCAGGCGATAAGCTTTTGAGTGCAATAGTACGTGTATGGCTTTTTAATCGGATAGTTGAACCATTAGTATTTGCAAAGAATTACCGCTTGCGAGCCAGTCGGCGCCAGCATGTTCACTCCCACGCCGATCCCACAGAAATTTGACCAAACCACTTGTCAGTAATTTTTAATTACACGTATTAAGCTTCGGTTTTTCGGTCTTGTTACCTTTCTTTTCCAGAACCTTCCTCCATCTCGCCCGATGATAGATTTCGCAAAACACGGTCAGGCCTAAGGCAAAACGCGAAGTCAGTACTGAAATATGTCCATATTAAAGCTTTGGTAATCGTATTTACAAAACAGATTTCTTTTGCTTTTAATTTTACGTACTTAAAATTGATTTAATTATACTAGCATCTCTTTCTTTCAGCCACTCTGGACCATTTTAAAAAAAGACTGTGTTGACCAACTGAATAAACAGCGTTAATATATTTGAGATCGCTTGGTATTGTTTATATTTACCGACTGCTTTCGACATTTGTGATTATTCTGAGTGACAAATCATTTTTGTTTTTTAAAAACCTTTTTCATTATCTTTTTCAAACACGTTTTGTTGCAAAAGCTAATTTTATTTAATTGTCAATTATAATTATAATTATACCATCTGTAGTGGAGAAAGATTTAGGAGTGACAAAAAACTCAGATAGAAATCACAGATAATTAAGCGACAATCGCTTTTAACTGATTAGAATGGTTTAAAAATGCTTTCGACTCAATTCTGTGCGTTCCATGTAACAGAGACAATAAAATAACATTAAATAGCTCCAAACTTTCAGGTTTAAATCAGAAACTAAAAGTCATTTTATTTTTCTGATAAAACAATAGTTGATACTGTTTCCTAAGTTTTTAATTGTTTTGTTAATTCGTTTTAAAATTTACGATCTGATGATTGTCTAACACGTGCGCGCATGAGGACATGAATGAC
The DNA here is from genome assembly GCA_026546935.2 of Palythoa grandiflora. Lineage (NCBI taxonomy): Eukaryota > Metazoa > Cnidaria > Anthozoa > Zoantharia > Sphenopidae > Palythoa > Palythoa grandiflora. The sequence continues at coordinate 12,693 of JAOCPT020618260.1, forward strand.
CCCGTATCCATTTTCTAATTGTTTTAAAAAAGACGTGTTGTAGCTATTTATGTAGTTGGAAAAGGTCTGTTAGTGTTAGGGCCTGATTAAATGTGGGAGGTTGAACCTCTTGCTCGATTCAACCTAGCAAGAGGATGAACCATTCGCCATACAAAGTCTTGTTACTGTTTAGATGAAGAGGTTCAAATCTGACCCCGGTACGGCGGTAGCCGGTTCAACCTAGCTGAGTGGGAGGCTGAACCGCGTACTAGGTACAAGTTTTAGCATGTAAACACGATTTGGGGGTTGAACCGCCTTGACGTGAAAATGATGGACAACAGTTTCAAGCAAATTTTACTCGTTTTAAGGCGAGACCAATTTAATTTTCATTAGCACGGATCCGACCGACCTTGTTTTCACGAAGTACAGAACAAATAAAAACAATTCAGAATTCCAAAAAAATAACCATAAACAACCGATCAAATTTAGCTGAAATGGATCGAAAAAATCAAGCTGAGTGCTTTGCGACTAAAGATATGACAATCTTCTGAACAGTTCCTCACAAATAAACAAATTTAAAACTACATATTTTATAATCAAGTGAAGTATAAAAAAACTTAACATAACCCTAACCCAGCACCCGGCTTTACTTTGCATGTAAACCCAATACAAAGTCAAACCCCTTGTCTGGACAGTGCTAGGTTGAATCGGTTGGGAGTCTCAACTCAGCCGGCCCATCTAAAGAGGCCTTTAGTGAGAAGTTCTCAAAAGAAGTTTGGAATACCTCGATAGTTTTGCCAGGTTTTGTATAGTGTAAAAATCCATCTATTAGAGTTTAGTAACTGTTATTTAAAGAAACTATTTTCGCTGTGTTTAACAGCTGTTGCCGGAATAGCATAAATTTACATGATTTTAGTTGTTTTGAAACAAGAGACATATAATATATAATTAACCAAATCGTCCAAATACTGAAAAAAGCCATATTATGGACAAATTGATTTTAGATATACTAAAGTTATATATTAAGTTTTGTTCGTGTTTTTGGTTTATCGTATCTCAATTGATTTATTTGCATTACTCCGCAAGATTTTTAGCAAAAACTTTTTATTATGACCACTGAAGGTAATACTAATAATTAACAATGACGACATAATTTTTCGTGTAACTTGTTTTGCAACGCCATTGTCACTATTAAGCAATACGGGCGGCGGCGGTAAGGACAACGGCTAAACGATAGTAAATACAACATACGTTGGAATGCATCGACCTGAGCACAAGCAAGTACACGTTTTTTTTAAATAAGAACAAGTAAATTTTGCCGAGGCTAATTGTTCTTATTTTTTTTGCAATTTCAACCTCACTTTGTTCAGTTTTTAATTTGTTCTTATTTCTGTGAGCGGTTTTTAATGAAGAAAAAAAAAACAAATAAAACAAGGTATTGGACTTGCGCCACATATGTATTGTACGGCTGAATTTAGATGCGAACTGTAGTCTTTACCGTTACAGTGAATCTTTTTATGTTTTATTGCTGTCTCGCTAAGTTTTAGTCAATTTTCTACCACAAAAACTTTCCCAGTTATCAAGCCTCAGCCTGAGCCACAGGTAGCCCAAGCTTTAATTGTGAATCTATGACATGATCGTATTACATATCACTTATAAGTAAATGTATGGGATTTTACATTTTGCCTCGTAATAATGTTCAAGAAATGAAATAAATACTATATAATACCTCGATATCTTTGATTTGTTGTCTTTTGTCATCATTCTGAGGTGCGCCTTCATTCATAAGGAATCCCCCCCAAAACACCTCAGAATGATGACGAAAGACAAGAAATCAAAGATATCGAGGTATTATATAGTATTTACTTTATTTCTTGAACATTACGAGGCAAAATGTAAAATCCCATACATTTACTTATATGCGATATGTAATACGATCATGTCATAGACTCACAAATAAAGCTTGGGCTACCTGTGCCTAAGCTTGCTCTTAAATTGTTCTTCAATTTTGGCAAATTTGAGCCTCGTTGTTCTTATAAAGTTGTTCTTAGAAAAAAAGCGTGTACTGTGGCAAGAAACAGAACGTGAAAATATCATTGTTGGAATTCTACGGCCAACAAGGACGTGACAACAAAAATGTTCTCAGTATCACAGAACTTAATACGGAGAAAGCAAAACCGTAATAAACAGTTCTAAGAAAGAAGCATAGAGCACATCAGAAATATTTTTTGAGTCGTCATCCTTGAAGCGTGTGACTTAACTGAATTGATTTCGAAGCTCACCAATAATAATTGCGTTTATATTTTATTTTTGACTTCAGCTAGCAAAGCAAAATCAACGTCTGGATTTTGAAACTCGACAGAAAATAGAAATGACTCGCATTTAGATTTCAGTTAATTTGACTAATAATATTACATGTCTGTCTTTGAGAACAGAGTCGACTCTTGTCAGTTTGAATGGGCTTTCGAGTCCTTGAAAATGCCAACATTTGGGTCTGGAGTTTTTAGAATAACCCATGTCGAGATTTTGACGTTTAAACAGTATTAACCATGTCAATATTTTGAGACTTGTCAGTGGAGCTCTATTTAACAAGAAATCCACGCCAGACCTCCGTGTACAGCTGATTAAACGACTAAGGGCAGTTCAGCAGGGTGTGCCTGTTGAGCATTACTGAGAAAACGGTAATTTGATATCTGACATCTTGCGGGGCGTGGTGATGTTATGAAGTCTACAACTTGGAAAAAACATCGTTTTTCGCATTTTAAGAATATTTTGAAACCTGAAAATAATTTCAGTTGTAAAATCATACGGCAATCTTGATGCGTTGCTGGCCACTTGCGAAATGTAATAAAAATTGTTTCTTGGTCTAAAGCCGTCAACTCTTTTTTAATTTGTAACAATATTTGTACAATATGAAATCAACACTTTTACTAAGGTATATTGCAAAGTTTGCAAGCCAATTGAATTAATCCCATAAATATTCTTTACACTAGACAGAGCTTGCCGTAGTTTTAAAACAGCGTTGTTGTTTTTTTTTATTTTAACCTCTGTGAATCTTGTTCAAAGACATTTTAGACACCAGAGTGAAGGAATTTTTACTTAGCAATGACCTTTGGCATTGCATCTCATAGATTCTAAGGGCGTGAATCACCAAATTCCTTGAGGCATAAAAACCTTAAAGGGATTTGAGTCGATTTGCACTTAGATTAGTATGTAGTTCTTTCTTTTTACAATTGGCAAAAAGTTCGTATTAAGTAACGCCATTTAAGATCTTGGCAATTAACGTGCAAAGACATGAAAAGATTAAAAGTACAAACAAAATATCCTGGTCTCTGATTGGTTACTTTAATTACTTAAAAGCTCTTAGCTCTAATTATTTAGGGTATGGGCCATTGACAAAAGTTTTTCGTCTCCTGTTTTGTGCTAGTTTCTCCACCAATTATATCACTTCTTTCATTTCTTTCCTAGGATATCCTTTCTTCAGATGTTTCATGGACGGCCCATTCGTTTTTAGCTCATAGTGTTGATTCCAGGCTTTAAAATTGCCTAAAATCCCTTTATATTTGCTTTTTGGCCGTGCGCATACATTTTATTTCAGTTTGAAACTAAACACACAATATTCACCATGCAACCAAATGTATATTTTGTGTCTCAAAACAAAATCAAAATTAATCCATTCCGTAAAAGAGAGCTCTGTACTAAAAGAAGCAGAGCATAATTTTGAATATTAAGAGTATAAAATCGTTGTAAAAAGTTATAAAAATGGTAATATTGATGTTTAACGCACTACGGCGATCATCAGACTAAAAATGGTGTCTGATGATTGAAACATTTTTATAGCTTTTTACAACGACTTCATCCATTTTATAATTTTAATATTTAATATTTTGTATCTCTATCATGATTTCTTGGGTTTAAAACTTTAATAAATATTTGAAACGAAGAGTTTCAATTCAATTTTGTGCCTCGCTTTGTTCTTAATTTTGAGGCAATTCTAACCTCAATGTTCATATTCACTTATTGAGTTTGTTCTTAATAAATAGACAGTTTAATTTGTAGTAAGACTAGCTATTTGTATGAGTCTTGTAGAATTTTGACGAACCTGAAGGGTGACTTAAAATGCACAAGTAAAAATATCAACTACGAGTAAAAATATCAAATATCAAAGCCATACTACTAAGTTATTTATTATCCAACCTTTTGACAAAATTTTTAATTCGATAGAAGGGAAAAGATTACCACTGCATCATGGTGGTCACGCGCGTGACAGATAAGAGCGTGACAACAAAACACATCTTGTCTGACAGCTTTTATTTGCGCGTGCGGTTTGCGAGGTCATTTTGAGTTCACAGACACACGTGAAGTTAACATTGAATCAAAAAATGCTATTCGTTTTGAAAACTTTGTTCTTTAAATATCTGGGAAAGTAAGACTGAAACATCTCTTTATTTTTATTAACCAACAAACAAGTACCCAGTTCAGCTGAGGGAGACGGTCTTTCACTTGTGAATGGAATTTTAAGGCCGATACACACGTGGTGTTATTTGTACGGATATTTTTGCAGTTGGATAAAAAAAGAAAAAAGTGTATTATCAATCCAGTTTCCTAATATGAACTTGTAGTTGTATGTTCAGATCATAAGCGATTAGTTTGTTCTAGTTGAACCTTTAACACTTCTGCTCAGCAACACAATATATACTCCATATACACTTGGGTATGCTATCAATAACACAATTAGGTTAAACAAATATCATTCGTTCAAAAATACTTTAAAAATAGATAATCATTTACTAAATGAAACAAAGTTATTGTTACCAAGTATCAGCACGAGTATCCACTGACTGAACTTAAAACGCAGGTTCATATTTATGCAATCTACAATCATAAAGTGTTATGATTCTTATTTCTCTGAGATTCAGTTCTTATAACTGCACTCTGATAGACAACTGTTTCAAAAACAGTTGTACTAAGGTTCCAGGTCCCAATTTTTTATTGATACGATCACATTACCTATATTTAATTATTTATGTTGCCTTATATTGCCAATTAAAGTTATGATTTGAACTTTGAAAACTTCTGCTGTAACACAATATATTCTCCAATACTATAAACTAATTGCGATTTTGAGACGCCAACACCACAAA
>JAOCPT020618261.1:0-10003 GCA_026546935.2 Palythoa grandiflora
AACGAAATATATTTAATGTGTGATGCTCTGTGTGATGGCTGCTTGCCACGCTCAGTTTGCTATTTTTTTCTTTTTTTAAATTTTTTTAAAATTTTCATTTCAGCCTCAAATTGTTCTTAATTTGTTCATATTTTTCGGGGGAGTTAAGCCTCACTGTTCTTATTAATATTAAGTGTGTTCTTAATAAAAAAAAAGTGTATCTCCTCTTTAACGCATTGTAGTAAAAATTTTGGTTGTCTAAATCTTTACCAACTACTGTCTAACTGTGAATCAAAATATGATTCTGCGTAAAATTTACCTCAAGGCTCAAGGTTATGGTTCAGTTCCATTCTGTGTTGTTGAAGCCTTTGCTAAGAACAGCTGCAGGAATTTGCAACGATGCCTGGGATTTTTTCAAGCATGACGTTTGAGTTCTGATCGACGTAAAGGACATTAATGGCAGACATCTGGCTTGAAGAGCAGCAGAATTTGATATTCCTGTTCATTCGTCCGACGAGTTGTGCGTGAATTTCTTTATTGTTGTAAAACAGCGGACATTCGCCAGCGCAGTAATTTGCCTCAAAGCGCTTCGGGGCTATAATCCAGTTCCAGTTGAATTTCTCAAAGTCCACAATAAGACTATAAAGGCAACAGTTTTTCTGTTTTGTCCCTGGACTACATTTCCTGACTTCTCGACGAAAACGGCGATCATCTGATCGATCTTTGACGTAGACCTCGATAAACGGTTGCAGGGCATCGCTCTGGCCCGGTTGAACAATTGTAACATTTTTATCCTCTACTTCTACGTCAAAGCCAATGTTGGTGTGCGGCTCGCGAATCCAGTCGGAAACGATCTTCTTCACTTTAAAATGGTGCCAGCCCTGTACCAGTTTTATGTTTCTTGAAGCAACGTGTGTTCTATTTGCAGTACCATGTTGAGTTGACACAGTGTATTTGTAAAGGTTGATTTTCGCTGTTTTCTTTCTGTTTTGTTGAGCTGATCTAATGTACACCCACTGCCTCGCACGTGCCACTTTCATTCTCGACGTCTTGGGCGAAAATCTAAAATAGCAGCACTTGGGTCTGTCGCCTCGAATATTTTTAGGGACTGCGAAAAAAGAAGAAATTGATAACAGTGAGAAGTCAGATGGCACCAGTGACTTCAGCACTGATGAATGATGTCAATGAGTTTTAGAAGTGTCAGATGAGTGAAATGGAGTTTGTTATTTTCTCGTTTTCCAAAGTTGTACTTTGCACCATTTTAACGTTTTCATCATCCCAACAAAATTTTGCTTGGACTATTTTTGTGAAACCAAAACACACTAATTAAGGAAAAATCAAGTTAAAAATAAAAGAATTAATACAACTAAAAAGCTTCTAGATGAACGGAATATATGTCCCTATTGTCTAGTGTCTCAAATAAGAACAGGAGGGGCGGAAGAAATGCAGACGTCTAGAATAAATTGTTTTGTATGTTGTGATATTATAAATGAAGAAAAATCAGTTTGTATTTCGTAAGCATCGCATTTGTTTTGTTTGGAAACAGAAATCAATATGTTGCTACAATCGGCAACAAGAAAGAATTCTTCTTTATAGGTAAATTGTTCTTTAATTTATTCAGATGAACAAAGCAAATCATCTTTACCAAAATAAAAGCACTTTTGCGTGTGCAACGAAAAAACTGGGTCACACGAAAGAAGGAAAGTTTTTAATTGTATAATCTGACCCTTTTGACCTTTTCTTAAGGTGCTAAGAATTTATTTGGCGAAATTAATCCCAATTTATTGAGCTTCTAATTAACATGTATATCATCTACCAAAACAGGAAGATGGAAGACAAACTTTGATTGGTGTTTTTTTTTAACCTGTGAAGACTTTCCTAATCTGGGCAGTTAAGAAATATCCTCAGCTAGCTAAGTAGAAATTCTGACTTGTATTGAGATAAAACCAAGGTTTAAAAGTATAACAAAACTTAACTTATCTCAGTAGCAATAGACAATTCACTCTAATAAAAGCAATATTTTTGTCTGTCAATGCAACTACTAATTGTCCAAGCTTTGCAAAAGAGGTCTGAAGCTAAATAATGAGAAAAGATTAAGTTCTTTCAACAATAGAGATTTCCTTGCTAGAAATCAAAATTACCTGGTTCTGCGAACGAAATCACCCTTTCAATTTTAGCTTTTGCTTGATAATCGTCTGTTTGGGGAGTTGTTTGCTTCTCAGGTCCACGATTGAGGGACTTTGATTCCAACCACTGTCTTAACGGAGGAACGTTTGGTGGTATTTTGTGTTTCGATATATTTGGCGGACTAGACAACCCTAGTTTGCTCAGGATTTGGAATTTGATGTTTTCCAATCGTACAACTTCGCTGTCCTGGATTTGCTTATAAGTAGCGTAAGAAAACGAAATATTAGCGGTAAGAAATGCTAGGATGGCTATATTTTGTAGCATGGCTGACCTCGTCCTGTTAGAAGATAAATTACTGCAGTGCTGCTTTGTGCTGTGATCAACTGACCAACGATTTCAGCTCAGCAAGCAATTTAACTGCAGCTCAATTTCAGATAAACGTCAATGACATAAAAAATTTACCGAAGGCGAAGTGAAATACTATACTCTTTATCGTTGCAAAACCGGATTATATTATTGCACCATTAACTTCAACGCAGATTAAAAGGTCTCATTTTTCTCAGGTATTTGGAGGTCAGCTGTGTCAGAACAGTAGAAAAGTTCCAATAGGAAATATCAAAATAAACTTGGAATGTCGTGTATATAATTACAAGGCAGTTGTATAGCGGTGTAACTATCTGTCGCACTGTGATGTTGCAATTTTTTTTACTGTTTAATTTTTTGATAGGCAAGAAAAATCTACCAACACATTCTTATCTCTTGATGATCACCATTCCAAAGCCATTCCTTCGATTTTTATAAGAAAGACAATCTTAGATTTTATTTGGTTAGCATATCACAAAATATCTGGAAAATGTACAAAATTCCGGTAATAGCCGTTGTCATTTTACTCAATTACTGTCTCCAACAGCGAACAAACCGTCTTGAAAAAATTTAATCTTGTAAAAATTAAACTAATGAGGTTGCTTAATATTTTTTTAAGAAAATTCTGGAAAAGCTGTTGCAAGTTTTTGTAACTTCCCCATTCCGAATATTAAGCATTCAAGACTCAGTCTGTAACATCAAAGGCGAGCACATTTGCTGTTCTGAAAAATTAAGACCTTCAGTACAATCGTTTTGGCATATTTATCACTTTCAGTGATATTTTTTGGAAGGGTAGAATTCAGAGCCTAAAATCAATAACTACAGAAGCCGTTGAAAAAAATATGTCAGTTTCTACTCACAGCAGATTATTAAGTTGTCAATAATTGACTTAAGTCAGACCTTTCAAAAATTTGCTGTTACATTTTTCTTTTTCTTGATTTGTGCTGAAATTTCACCAAATTTAAAAAAAGTGGTCAATGAACACAGAATATTTTGAAAGAAGTAAACTACAAAGTTTCAGGAAAGAAAACGTAAAAATTTGCTTGCCAATTGTTTCGTGCGAATCTGAATATTTAGCAATCTTTACAGATTAGAAACTTGGCACAACATTAACTGCTCCGTCATTTGACCTGCAAAAAACAAAGTCATCTTTAAGCTACACCAGGGGGCTTCTGGGGTTTAGAACATAAGGTGACGATAAGTTATGCTTTGATTGCCTTTCAATTTGAACAGGAAACAATTAAGGGGCTGGGAAGTGGCTTCATTTACAGATTTTTAATTATTTAAAGAAACAAAGAAAGTGCGGATATGAACAATAATATTGTTCTAAAAACAGATGGAGAACAGAAACAGGACAGAACAGAGATCATACATTCATGACATGCAACTCTGGAAAATGGTGGGGAGAGCAGAAATTGGTTTTTCGGCAGCACCTATTCCTTTCAGGCATTGACTGTCAATATAAAAAGATGCTCTTAACACGTGAAAATTGGGAAAAAAAATTGAGAATGTGAAGTGAATTATATTGTTTTCACCTTTCATGTGTGAATGTCTGAGTCACTTGTCGCCACCTCGTGCATAAACCAAACGCAATGACTTCCACATCCTGAATACATTTTCGCATCTATATAAGGAGATTTGAGCTTTTAACACAACTTCCCTGGTAGTTGCGAAACAGGAACTTGACGCGAATTCGCGAACAGGAAAAACCAGTTGGGGGCAATTTAATATCCAAAGAGACAATTTTAATAAGATGAAATATTTTTTTCAAGATAGATTTTAGCACTTTCAACAAAAAACAATTTCTTAAGCTGTTATTATTTGTGGTTTAACTGGGTAGGCAGCGCGTGTATCCGCCTAGTTTGTTAGTTCATAAAAACGGGATGCTGAAAAATACATGTGGTTTTAATAGTATTTGGTAGTTAAATTTTTTTGTTACAGTCACTTGAGAGCCGCAGTGTGTATTGACAAGCGGGTGTATATAACAGCAAAAGTACTTAGGAATAAATAGATTTGTACATGCCTGCTGTTATTTGTTTAACAGATACTCGTTTGCCTGTTTAAAACAGTGTTTTATTCCAGCTTTGTTTTATGTAATCTTGTTAACCTCTGAACAGCAAGCTCTTAAGAAAAAAAATTCAAACAGCAAAAAAAAATCATATTGTAAAACTTCTGAATGGTAGCAGTATAATGATCCTGAAAACTGTGACTGGAAGTTAATTGTTTTTCCAGATATAATGGATCTAAAAAGGCGTATAGCTGATTACTATTCATACTGTGTAAATTAGATAACGGAGACTGAAGAGCGTAAGTGCCTCCTGATTGGATCTGAGTACGACAAGAATTTGTTATTTTTGCCATAAAACAAACAAAGAGGCAAACATTTTCATCTTACGGGAATAAAACCAGGTCAGGACAGAAGATCATTTTGCATTTGTTTTTCAAACTTATGCGTTTTAGTGGGTTAAAAACTCTTTTAAAATGTATTAGCTAGTTCATGTATTTTGGAACAGACTGTTAGTCTCATAGTTTTTCTTTTTCTTTATCTTCTTCAGTTAGGTAAGTGAAGAACTGATAAAGAAAAATAAAAACTATCTTTTAGTTTTAAAATGATTATACTCAATAGTTCTTTACATAATATTATATAATCTTTCTGTCTGTACTGTACAAATTACTTGGCCATCTGGCGGTTGTTTTTCAAACAACTTGGTGATTTATGAACCGTTTTACTGATGAAAGTTTTTTGTTTTTTCTGCCTCGAAAACTCCTGAAATTTTATTTAAAAGAAAAAAGCGGACGAATTGATGGTATGCTACACCTGATAAAAATTACAAGAGAGCTCGGAAATACCGTAAAAATCCCAGAGAACCACAAATACACGTAGGCGTAAGTTAGTAGAGTCGACTGGTTGAGCAGTGGTCTCTGTTGCCATGGTGAGCACCCCACCGAGGAATTACTCACAGCTTTACGCATATATTGCCTTAATATTAGAAAATATATAACACAAATCTATTCTGGCAACAGTTCCTAACCTAAGACTCGAGTCCGGTTGTTCCACGATGGGCTGCGCATGCGCACACTTGCGGAAACAGCTGACCTATCTGTATCCTAACTCTAAGCCGTTTGCTCAGGTAGTTCTCACACGTGCGGGATCAATTTTGTGAGAACCCGCATTCGTGAGAATCCGCATTGCGAGGTGGCAAAACAAATATGAAACAAATATTTTCGCAACAAAGCTAGCTCAGCCGTATTTTCAACTGTGTACCTGGTTTACTGAGGGCTTAATAATAATGCGGGTTTCAACTGTCAGCATGTTAATGGTAAAAAACAAAGAAAATAATGCTCTGTTTATATTTCGGAAACTCGCATCGACAATTGCCACTTGAATTTGTCTTTCCGTTTAACAATCGGTCTAGTTATTTTATTCAGTGAAATAGTTTTGAACCAATTGAAAATCACACCGATCATTTTCGTTACCTGGTGATGTGTTTTTAATCATTAAAAATATTTGTCGCCTTGTAACGATTTTAGTTTAATTTTTGTGCACCTAGGTTAATCCGTTTTTACAATAACTTAAGACAATTAATTCAATTTATAATCTCCAGCAGTTTTTCATTGTAATCTGAAAAAAATTGTTTTGTTTGGATAAGGTGGCTATAAGAGAATTAGGACTACCGGATTAAGCAAACGGATAATGAAGGATTATTATTATTGCCTTTTGCACCTTGCACTTTGCCTGTGGCAACACATTCGCTCTTTATTAGAAATCTAAGCATAAAAGATAAATAAAAATAAAACAAATAAAGCTATAATGAAAATCTGAAGTCTTAATACAAACTTTCTGAAACTCATTTTTTAACTTTATTATATTTATTTATATTATTTTTACTTTTGGATTTCTCACTTTATTAATGTCAAAACAGCTCTTAGTGTCACCACGAAAACCACATTATTTGTCTGTTAATATCAGAACAAACTTTGGATTATTTAACATATACCAACGTTAACCTTCTGCCGAAGTACTAGTCAGACTAAATTTCGTGGCCAGTTATTAAAATCAAAAATGATTTATCTACAAAACCATATTTTAACAACATATGATTATATCTTTTTTCAGCCATTGATTTTTCCTAGCAATTAAATATCATATTTAGAATTCTCTTCAAGACTTTAGCGTGCGTGTTTTCGTGCAACTTATTTCATATTTATAATTTAACAATTAGGCGTGTTGTATTTCATTTTTCTCCTATCCGATCTATTGCGCCTACTGGTCACTCGTTGTGATATTATCAAGGGATCACGGTTTTAGCTGCTTGGTTATTTCTGAAGGCCAGTACTCTATCCTATTTTAACTACCTGGCATTTTTATAAAAATGTTGCAGATAAAATAAAGCGGCTGTTAGCAGTTCGGTGTCATTTGGTCACAAGAAATAAAAATGTAGCTGGCTTAAAGTTAACTAAATTTTTAGGTAGCCGGACTAATCATGAGACTTTTTTTGGCTGTTGTCCAGGACAGGTAAATTGTCGTTCAAACGGAGCTAATACCAAAAGTGCATTATACAAAGGTAATTTAAATGATAAATTGAAACAAAAATTAATTAATTAATCTGTGACTGTATCTATTTTTACGCCGATTAGAATACAGTCTTTACAGACGTGCACGGATACATGCTCGACTGTAGAAATAGAATACTGAATTGGTACTTGGCGGTGAAATAAGTAATTGTTATTCGTCTTTTTTGTGTTTTCAGCCGCTTAACACGGTTTTGTGTATCGTTTATCGTTACTTTTGTGAGCAGTTTGCTTAACACAACACTTGCTCTAGAGGGGCAGCATAAAAATATTTCTTGCTTGGGCAAAATAAGAGGCTTGTTCAATTCAACAGCACTTATTCTATATATGGTAGAATAAACAGCTACTTTATCAACTGAAGTAAATATGGAATCAGGAGATAAAAAGTAGTTGGAAGATGTAAAATTTGATCAAAACAAAGATTAAAAAAATTGTGATTATTTTCAGTTGTTTGAATATTACTCTTGAGTAATCAAAGGAAGCTGAATATTTGTTTGAACCGGCTTAATTCCATTCTCCACATATTTTGCCACCTTAATTTGTTTCAAGTACTATTATTTTTAGGCCCACTTATTTTTTCATCACCCACATAAACATACTAGAGTCCTTTTCTCAATCATATTCGTCGCTCTTCTAAGCGCTTTACAAGTGTGCAGGGTTCAACAGTTGACGGTCTTTAGATATATTTGAAACTTTGAGAAACGCCCTCAGTGAAACGGGAAAACCACAACACCGGAATTACTATTCCACTGTTCCCAATATTATCATGTCATCGATAGAGCGCCGAGAGATTGGACCCACAGTTTTTAGAACGTCCCGCGGCCGACACTATCGATCGCGTACTCCAACTGAATTGCAGGACTGATTACTAGACAGGATTTTAGGTCGCGTAAGAGACCGATTGCATGTAATGTAACAAAAAAATTGCACGAAAATTCTACTGTCGGTCGTAAGCGATACTTTTTCCGCATTTTCAGTTTTCCTGTATGCTTACTTTTAAACTTTAAGCTTCGTACTTCAACTTGGTGTTTATGACAATATCATTTGCAGAAACAGGCTAAAAAGCATCTTGTAGTATTGCATACGGCACGAGTGTCTACTGACCTTTTGACTTACGACAGAAACTAAATAATCAAATTTTGTTATCATAGTGTTTGAGTGCTGTTCCAGTTAAACCAATTAAAATTGACCGAAAGCGCCAACACCGATAACTGGCTTTACATGGAAGAAATGGATATTATTTCAGTAATGTTCTTCCTCTTTGGGCTGGGCTATAAAAATGCCTTTTTTATATCAGATTTCGTCTTCCTTTAAACTTCTGACGGAAGCGCTATAGCGCTTTATTAAATTCATAAACTTTTGTCAAAAAAAGACGCCTACGGTTTTGAAATTTCTATAGCTTACGCACGCGCCTGTCATTCTATGCCGTTGTGGTGGTGCCAATAAGCCGGCTAGCTGATTCATTCTAAAAATTAAGTAAACGCTTATCGTTTCTAAGAAGATTTCTAGTCATCCTAATCGGTAAATACACATGCAGTATTTGATTGTTGACCACCATCGCGGTTTGATTCTCGTACAAAATGAATTAAAAAAAGACTTTACTGGTTAGTTCAGTAATCCTAGTAAACCATGATATATATGCGTTATTGAACAAGCGTAAGGTCAAGATGGCTGAATATTGGCCAAGTTCTTTTCTTTTGCGTTATTGTGGACCGAGACAAAGTCGAGGCCAATACCCAGCCGCCTTGAACGAGCAAGCTTGTTCAATAAAGGATTTATTATATGAACAAAGAATTTTACTTTACTACTGTTTTCCGTGTCTTCTTATCACCTTGCGTTTTAATTTTTGTATTTGTCCGTTTTTGTTGACGAATAAATTTACGAAAGTCATCTATGTTCTCTTTGTTTTGACTGACCTCTTCCCCTTTTTGCTTCATTGCCCAAAACTAATGTGTAATTCCGCTCCACGCAATTATTTTTTCTTTCGGGAACAAAACGGGCAATCCGGAGCGGGCAAGATGGGCCTATCTTGTCCGCTCGTGTAACCAATCAGAACACAGAATTCGCTTCATCTTGCCCGCTCAGCGAGCCTGCCATATAATAAAATGGTACATTGTATTATTTTCTAGTATCCAGGATTATGCTAAAATGCACAGAATGTTTCCTGAAGAACGGAAATCTTTACTGTACAAATAAAATACTCAAATTAACAACACTTAAAAATAGCAAAAGCCACGTCCATCTGAAAGTTTTAAATACATCAAGATAATAATTAATCTGAAAAGCGAAAACATTGTTGAATCCAAGTTTTGGATCTAGAAACAAATCTTTTAACAATAGATGTTATCGTTTAGGCTCAAAGAGCGTGCTAGGATAAAAGATCAACCATTGTTCATACATTTAACTTTATTATTGTGCGTAGTTTCTTGGCGTACTGAGCCTCAACCAATCGCCGGAAATTTTTGGGCATTCCGTCAAGGTCAACTTCAAAGAACATATTATCAATGCCGTTTACGGAAAACGGTCGAAACGTAGAAGTCATTGATTCAAGTGACAATAGGCCCTTTGCAGGACTCAAAATAATGTGCTAGACTCCAAGACAAAACACAATTAACAAGAAAAGTTCTTTGTTTTACATTTCCCAGTGAAGTCCAGCACATTCTTTTGCGTCCCAGTATATCATTATTTGTACCATGTGACCAAGTCCTGCAAAGGGCCTATTGGTCGATTTTGCAATTCCTTGAGTCTCAGGACACGCCATTTTTTAAGAACCAGCGAATTTTGCCGAGGTTTTTAATTTGTTTTTATTTCTGTGACCGTTTTTTAATAAAGAACTGAAAAACAAAATAAAACTGGGTATTGGAAAATGAAACGCCTTGTGCCACACACGTATTGTACGGCTGAATTTAGAGGCGAACTACCTTCATTGTTTGTTGAGCAGTCTTTACAGTGAATCTTTTTA
>JAOCPT020618334.1:0-10002 GCA_026546935.2 Palythoa grandiflora
TTGTCTGGACCAGATGAAGTGATATTTGCCCAATACTGCTGAATATGTTGGCCGCATGCATAGATTAGCCTTTAAACATTGATAATGGCCAATGTCGACATTTCTTATCCGAACTAGTTTGCTGTGATGTTGCCGTTGTTGGTTCGTTTTTGTTTATTATTTTTTTATTTCATTACAGGTTGATATCTTGTGTTTGGGATTGTTCGATGTGGAATTGTGCATGAAGAAAGTATTTGGGTTTTTTTTTCGTTCTAATGGATCGGAAATTGCTTTGCGTGTTGCAGCAATATTTAAACGAGGATGTTCTCTCGACTACTGGTCCATATCACTAGAAATTGTATATTTTACAATAAGCAGTTTGGCTCTCGTAATGTCCAATGGACTTTGCACTCTATCCTCTCTATACCTGACATGGCGAAACTGCAATTGATTCCGGTGCCCACTCTTGTGGGATATTTCTTGGTTTAAGAAAGGCATTTGATGAAAAATTCCGTCTCCATTGAAGCTTTCAATAAATAATCGCTAACCTAAACAAGTATTTAGCATCAAGTATCTTGGGGTCATCATTGATGAGCACCTTAATTGGAAGCAGCACGTAGGGTACAGTGGAAGTAAGATAAAACGAGGTATAGGATTATGAATTAAGCTCCGTCACTGTGCACCCACAAAAATCCTAGTAAATCTTCCATGATTTACAGTGTTGTGTTGTAGCCTGGGGGAATACTCAGGGAAGCCTCACATATCGATTTTGCCCACAAGAAACGTTAATTTTACGTTTCTCTCGCCCCCCCCCCCCAACCCCCCTTAGAAACGTCAAAACTATTTATCGATATTTTTGTGCTCTGAAAACATTGTAAAAGTCTTTATGGGCGAGTCTTCAAATTAAAAAAAAATAGTAATCGTATAACTTATGACCGAATGTAACAAGTAACAAAATATAGAACACTTTCTGGAGAAAAAAATTACATCAACTCTCAGCAGTGACCGCACGCTCAAGAGAAATGAATGAGCTTGCGGCTGGTTTCATCGATTTCATGGCTCTTTGTGAAGAATACTCGAATTGTTTAACAAAAATATCGATTTTTCCCACTGCGTGTTACAGAGAAACGTCACTTCTGTCAACCCCCCCCCCCCCCACCCGCAAACGTAAAATTGACGTTATCGATATGCGAGGCTTTCCTTACGAGATCACAACAAATCCAATAATCATTCTACAAAAACGATCGATCCGCATTATTTTGTTCCCATATTTTACGGATCACTCGAATCCCCTATTTATCAGATTGAACATTTTGAAATTCAAAGACATTGTAAAGTTTCAAAATGCAATTTCCATGCATGACTTCCGCCATGGCAATCTCCCTGATACCTTTAATTCATTCTTTTCTCTTGTTAGTACTCGCCACAGCTATAACACAAGGCTCGCATCTAACAAAAAAATTACTCTCTTCCTTCAGCGATTTATGGCAAGACTCAAAACAGATTACTCTCTTCCTTCAGCGAATTATGGCAATTTAATATAAGTTTTTCGGCAATCAAAGTATGGAACTCCTTAAATGAAAACATAAGGCATTCCACAAAGTTTAATAAGACACTCTTTGCACAAATTCTTTATTCTTATCAGAATAAACTTTAAAAGTTGCGTTTTCGAAAGTTATTTTTAAGATCGACGAACTCATTTTGTCCCGTTTTGTTTATGCCTGTGCTTGTATTTGTTGCGTTGTTCTTTTTTTCTCAGTTGAGTATTGCCTGACCTAAAATTGAAAATTTAACATATTTGCTATTGTCTTTTATCAGTTTACCTGCTACAATTAGCTTGTGTCTTAGTTAAAGTTTATTTTCTAACGTAAATTGATAATTTATTTATAGACACTGAATAAAGATTGTATTGTATTGCATTGCATTGTATTGTATCGTGTTGTATTATATTGTATTGCATGGTATTGTAGGGTCTGCCGAATTGGGGAGAGAATTAAATGATGTTTCACAACGTTCCATTACGTTGGTTAACATTGGCTCATTTCCGCCTCAGGCATTGATATCAGTTTGATTGGTTATTGACTCAGTGCTATCACAAATGTATCCCGTAACTAAAAACACTTTTTTGTAGGCGTTATTGTATATTGCAAATAGTCAAGTGGATTAGCGCAATGATCATGACGGAAGTGCCAAGAGCGTTAAAGTTTGTGCGGGTGTTCCTCATTTTGAAATTACTAGAGTTAGCTTAGGTGCCCTTTCTTATTATAACTTTAAGGCAATTTGATATTAAGGCCCCTGAAAAATATCCCCGTTTATCATAAAGGGCGGTTTTCTTTATAGCTTTAATACTTTTGTGGACTTCCGAGTCAGATCTATTAATCGTGTATATCTTAATGTACTCTTCGGCAAGCATATAATGTTCGTCATCTCTTACATGTGCTACAATTATTTCGCAGCAAGAAAAGAATTCTCGATTTTTTTTGTCATATATTTCTGTTATTTAAAATAAGATAAAAAATGTCAATTCGAGAGCAGATCAGTGCCGGATCAAATCGACTGCGTTTCGGGTTTTTACCTACTCAAGAAATTTCACAAACTTGCCGAGGTTTTAACCAGGCCATGAAGGCACGGAAGACATGTTTTATCAAAACTATTATTTTCCGACTAAATTTCAAAAAACGATAAACGAGGTGGGTATAGCTTTATTCCTTTTATTAAACTGCAAAATCTCGTAAAAACAATTTTAAACACTTTCTCTGAAACGTCTTTATTGTATGGAATCAGTTTGGCTGTTTAAAGGCTTTAAGATTTTGATAAATGCTTTTTCAATCTTATATAAAAACGAATTTTGTATTTGTATTGGGAAATAAAACACAGCTGCCGTAGACGTTTGCTGAGGCAGAAATCGAGAGCAGATAGTAAACACACGAGACCGAAGGTAAAGGTTATGTGCAAACACGGTAACTGTGTTTTATTTCTTTTATAAAATGATAATTTAAAGCAACAATTTAACAACAAAACAGATCTTTTGTGTTAAATTGTGTACGAATATATAAATCAGAACGCGTGTTATAAGACACGTTTCTGGCAACGGACGTTTGAACAAGCTCCATTTTCCAGTGAAGCTAAAATCTTTCTACTTTGATTTTGTTTTAAAAATATGTCGTCTTTCTAAAATCAATCAGGTTCACAGGAGTAATGGAAGTGTGGAGGAAATGTCTCAAACGTCTCGGTGCTACGGAGTTAATTTAATTTGTGAAGTACGAGTTTTGCCATCGGCGTCATCGTTACGAGTTTTGCCATCGGCGTCATCGTCGTAAACGAACTTTAAAAAAAGTTAAAGGCAAAGCTTAATTTGGAAAGATCTCTTTGGCTGTAAAAACATTTCCACCGAAATATCGGAATGTTAAGCTGTCCATTTATCAATTATTTAAGTGGAGACGATGGACCTTTGGCACTGCTGAACTTCAATATTTTTCTTGGATTCTCAACAATTTCAGAGTTGTGTTGAACGCTCTGTTTTTAATGCTTTTGGCTTTGCCGATGGAGGACTTTTAACTTTCCGCTCAGTATCATATATAAATTTTTAAAGCTTATTGAGAGATTTGAAATATCTTTTTGTTACAAGGTTTTTTTAATTGAGCTTCTAAGACCAAACAGTGTAAATCTCTTCATCACATTTGTCAACCGGCATAACAAAGCGCTCGTCGATTGTAGTGAAGTTCGTTGTGTGACTTATCTTAGAATTTTCCTTCAAAAAATTGTTTTAATAAACAGACCATTTTGAATAAAAGAAAGCAGATACTGTATTTGTATTCACATCTTTTTTTGTTACCTCAACAAAGCTAATTGATATGGTTTGTTTTTAAATTTTGCAACTGCTAACTGACTGTACGAATCGTTACTTTGCTTAAAACTAAGTAATTTCGAAACAGAAAAATTTACATTGTTTCTGGGGCAGTAAAGAAAATGTGGTACATTTTTCGATTTTCAATTATTTTCGTAAATGTTATTAGCAAAATTTGTAAACAGTGTTCAGATGGAGCTCGTTGATTGGGTTGTATTTGGTTTTGTAAAGCAGGTTTTACTTTTTCTTCTTTGGTATTTTTTAGGCGGAAACCTTGTTCATAATCCTACAGCTCCATCCAAACTAAACACAGTTTCAACATTAGGTGATTTGTCACGTCTGAAATTTTGTTTATTGATAACAACAAAACTCGAACATTGGTGCTGGATAGTTTGAAAAGTTTTGTGACGTCAAAACCGTGTTTGCACAGGCTAATTTTGCAATGAATTTGTTGAATCTATTGGTTCCAGTCTCCAACAGGAATTATGCTATTTGAATACATATTCTCTAACAATGATACGGAAAGTGTATCACTTCCGAAGAACCCACAATTTACCGAAACTTTTGAAAAGTGTTCGTAAAAAGGTCAAAGAAACCCTGTTTTAAAAAATAATGGCCGATAACTTGGCCTCAGATTGTTTTGAAAGTACATGAAATTAGTTAATTACTAAAAGACGGTCTGAAGTTAGTCACGAAATTGATTTTGTACTGAATTAGTGAATGGGTTTCGTGTCTAAAATACAGAGAGAGTCTCATAGTTATGTACTTCCAGATGTTGATTTCAAGAAGTTTATATTGCTATACTTTTAACTGTGTGTTATATTCTCTTTTAGTTTTATTTGCTTTGTTGGCCAGTTTGTGTTTTAGAACTTGTTTTTGCAACAACGACTATTATTTTGTATTTTCAAGGCTCATTATTGAATTGTCATTTTCGAGATTTTTTATTTGCCGTGAGTCCGCATTAAAGGAAAGACACTGGTTTTCTACAGTAAGCCTAGCCGTTGTCTGATGGCTCTCTTGAATCATAAACTGCAATGTTGTCTGCATCAAAATTAATGTCAATATTTTTTGAAGAGTTGAATGAATGGAAATCTTAAACTTAGACCAGTTTTACTCGTCCTGTTTTTACATTTTGTCATTAGAAGAACTCCTCTATACTTTTTTCAGCAGAGTATTAGTTAAACAAAAATATCTAGGACTTTGTGCAAACTCTTGTACTTTTGTGTAGCGCTTTGGCCCTTTAACATTTTTAGGTTTTGGATTCGATTCAAGTTAATAAACAAATTACCTCACCATTTACGAATTCCAACAACTTTTATTGCACCTTTGTTATAAAACATCTGCTAATAAACGCAACAGGAATTTCTGCGTTTGCTCATCATGTAGATTAGAGTTATCATGCAGCAAACATAACTATAAAAGTGTTATATATTTCTTGTTGTCTAAAGTATATCTCAGAAACTTCCACTGATTAACCTTCAGCTTTACTTAATTTTGTTGATAACTTAACGTAATCAATACATTTTTTGAACGATACGCTGTAATAGCATTTTCCGCTATAGGAATAAAATATCAATTTTGTACAAGTCTCATTATTGCACTTACTCACTAATGAAGCGTTAACGTTATGAAAAAGGTAACCTGGATCATTCCAATATTTTGATTAACCTATCTTTTAGCATTTTTGATTCTCTTTCGTCAAAACTCGATTTTAGTCGGTATTTTCACTAAGATCAGATAATATTTGTTTTCAACATGTTTTGAAATATGATTCTCTTACGTTAAACCTTAATGTCAGTCGGTATTTTCATAGGGTCGGGTAGTTTCTCTTTTCAACATGATTTTTTAAAATATTCCTAATATTGCTAAAAAAAACCCAAAAAATGTCCGAATTCTCTAGATTATCAGCTAGAAAGTATAGTGTTATAATAACTTTTTCCTCTTGGACTTAAAAATTTACAGAGGTGCTGCAAATCTTTACACTTTTTGTCGTCGGGCTTAATGGTGCCATTATTAAGTGGTCTCAAATCTCTCATTCTGAGCTCCACATTTCCCCTTCGTCTAAAATCGACCTCAGTCGGCGTTTCGTGAGGATCGAGTGTTTTTCTTAGCCAAACAATGCCTGGGTGACTGAAGGTTTTAATATACCCGTCTTCGTCTAAACGTTCTCCTATACCAAAATTAAAATACATCGTGTCACTGAAACGATACTCTTGACGTCGGATGTCTTTTTTTCTGTCTGTATATCGAGCTCTAAGCCAAGTAGAAAACGATTTTAGGTGTTGCTGTTCCATTTCTATCCAAGTTATTTTTGGGTGGAGGGAGCTCGAATTAATTCGCTGGACGTAGTCTTGGGGAGTTTCAATATGTTCATTGTTACTTAACACAGTATTTTCCGTTCTTCCGCTGCCACGATCCACTGCACCAAAGGAATGCCCAGGTAACAGAAACTTGAAGTCAACTCTTTCTTTTTCTCCAGAGGAGACAAGGTGATTAAAATAAAAGACGACTGTAAAATTCTTGTTTTGTGACCTGAGAGACAAACAACATACAAAGTCCTGATGAACATTATGAAAAACATATGAAAACCTCATCCATTAGAGTGTCTTTATGGCTTACGGGGTATTGTGTTATTGCCTATATTGGTATGTTATTATTGAATAAACAATTCTTTTATTCCGCAACTCAGTCTTGGTTACAAAATTGAGTTCCCGAGGGCGGCCGCGCCCAATTTCGTCGTATTAATATGAAACGTCAGTTTTTTTTTCTTTTACGGTGTTTAACACCAATTTATCAAACTGTAATATCCCAATGTTTTGATAAATCTATATATTTTCGCATGTTCGAATACTCCTGACTTCTGAAAGGAATTGTCTGAAGTGACGCTACTCGTCACCAATCTTTCGTTACGCGGTCAACATCATTGGGCCTGACCAAAGCAAGATCTTTGAAGTTTGATTTTGTGGCAAAAATGGGACGGAATCAAAGTCTTTTTTTTAGAATACTTATACCGAAACCGAAAACAAGTGTTGTTCGTCATGCATACACACACTTTAATTATTTTGCTAATAGTGTCAACTCATATAAGCATAGGACCACAAGATGAATTTATTTGATAACCTATTGAAGAAACTGGTATTCTTATGGCCTCTTCAGTTAACACTAACGAGTTTTAATTGATTAGTAAAAACTGATTGGTGAAAATTCTTTGGTCTTACTCAGTTTTAACTGATTACTTATAACCGAAAAGGCCGTAAGGCGAAAGATCTTGTAAACGGTTCTGACTTTTTGGAATGCTTTTTGACATTTTCCGAATTGTTAATAATTTCAAACAGTTTTAATTTATTTTAAAAAAGTGCTCCGCCAGCATTGAAAAATCTTAAAACAAATTTCGCAACAAATCTAGCATTTTGTGATGTTCCAACAATTTTGAGAGAGAAACCGCTTATGTAATTAAGGTATCGAATGAAGAAACTGTAATTCGAAAGTCAGAGCAATATCACCAGCTATCTTAACACTTATCGAACTAAAAAAATTCTGCTTACTCTAAAAAACAGAATCATAATTTCCAAACTTTAGCAACAATTCGAATTACTGGGAGTATTGCAACAAACGAAATAGTTTTTAAATACTAACCAACTTTTATGTTCGAAATATTCGTTAGACGCGTACCGGATACGTCGTACCACAGTCACTTTGTACAAAAACATAAGCAGGTACCAAGCGAGTCAGATAAAACTTTAAAGATTGAGGGTGTGCTCGCTTGTAACTATACGCGTTTGTGGATCGGCCAAAACAAAAAATATAAAAGAAAAATGGTAATAAAATTCACGGGTGAATAATTTCGAATTTAAAGAAGAGGTCTTATCACTTCGAATCAAGGAAATAACTAAAAATATGGATCGGTCAATTGTGCAGTCTGTTCAGTAACTTTGAAAACATAAACAGCTGTGCACGTGTAACTACGCGCTAAACACCCGGACTCAATAGTTTGTATAAAATGTGCAACAACAACGTAAATTTCATGATTGTCCCATGTCTTGTACTATAAATTATTTGTAACTTTTCTTTTTTCTTTTTTTGTTGGATATTATAATTTGACGACACAAATCAGTAAAATCGGAAGTGGAAAACCAATGGTTTTGTACGAATTAACTTGGTGTCTCGGGTGTAAGTACGAATATGGTATGCGAATGCTTTTAAAAATTGGTACGGACCAAATGCTACAAAAACCACGCACATACCTTGTGTTATCACTCCAAAAATTAAGCCACTTTCTATTTTCCCTCTCTGTTGTTCTCCAGTGGTAGTCAAGGCAGGAAACGACAGTGTCAGGGTTTTTCGGGCCGACAGTTTCTGGCCAAATATACACGGTATCTTGCTTGGTTTCGCCGCTAAATATTCCAAAAGCGTAGGTTGTCAAGCGTCTTTTGTAGTAGAAATCTTGGCATGTTAATTTTGGACAGGCTAAATTCTTGTGGAAATCAATATGAAACGAGGATACACCATCACAAACAATTCGGTTCATGATTGCATGCTCTAAACTCAATGTTTTAGGTAAAATCTATTGTTTTCCGTTGTTGTTTTCTATTGTATCTCTTGTCGGTAATTTGACTGACTGTGACTTCCGATAGGTGCGAGTTTTTTTCGCGTTAGGTAGGGAGGGAGGCGTAGAAATTTTTCGGTAATGCCGTTTCGGGCAATTTCTCTTGCGGTTTTATGGAAATTTTCATTTCATACTGCGGTTTTGTGGTATGTTTAACAACTCATTATAAACTTTGATGCGGTATTGCGGCTTTCTATGTTATTGTTGCGCGGATTATTTTTTCAAATATTGCGCAGTTTTGCAGTCTCATACAATTCCCCTTTACACCTTTCTCCACAGGCAGGTAGCTTCCAGGGGGGAAAAATAACAATCATGTCATATGAAAATGGCAGTGTTATAAAGTTAAGGACAAATTGAAAGCGCTGGTTATTTTAATTGAAGTTTAAAAGCACGCCAACATCAATGACCGCTTTCTTTCACCTAAATTTCTAAGCCGCGATGCCGGCAATTATCACAAGTGAATGTTCCCAAGAGGGCAACATTTGCCGAAGCTAATTAGGCATTGTTAAAAGTTCAACGAGAAAAGTATCCACACTTAACCTCACGTGTAGGGCGTGTGGTGAGCGACCGAAGTGGTTATCTTTGAAAAATTTAATAACAGCTTTTGCAAACCTCAACATCTTATGTCTTACATTTTAAAGTTTATCTAAATTGTTTCGAGTCAGGCAAGTATTCATATGGATCCTAATGAAGGATTTGGATACAACTTCGATCACGGGGAAGACGCCGAGAATGATATCGTTATTGAAGATATAAACGATGAACCTTTACCGCCAGCACGAAGACGCCGAGTCAGACGCACGAGGAGAAGAAAAACATTAGCTACTCCAAGGAAAAATAGGCCTTTTCGAGACGTACAAACAATGAGCTTTGAGTGCTGCTTGAAAAAAACTTGTCTTGAAACCATCGGCCGGGACATCGTAGAGGGAATTCGAGGAGACTTTGACAGAATGCTGTATGAAGCACAGAACAATTATCTGTTTTCTCTGATCGACATTACTCCTCAACGTGAAAAGAAAACACGCATAGTGTACAACATTCGAGACGGGTCCGGAATGGGTAAAGTTCCTGTGTGTAAGACGGCTTTCCTTAAAATATTTGGTATCGGGAAAAAACGCGTGAGCTTTCTGATGTTCAAGCTTCAACCTTACACTGGCCGAATACAGGAAGATCAACGGCAGCTATATTCTCGTAACCAAAGGAGAATTCCGTCGACTTTAAAAGTAGAGGTAAGCACTGCTGTTTTCTGAAAATCCTTGTTTTAGCTTTTACCTTGATAATTCTGTGGCGGAAGGTTTTTAAAAATTGAGGCCCCGTCCACACTATGCCGGATAAATTTGAAAACGCAACTTTATTGTTACAGGTAGGCCTTCCGTTCACACTACAACGCTTGTATCCGCATAAAAAGATTCGCGAAAACGGAACTTTTTGAAAACGCTGTCCAGAGTGAAACAATTTGAAAACGAAACTTTTTTGTATTAGTGTGGACGGAAAACTTTTTGTATCCGGAACTTTTCGAATACGCTGGCGTCATTTTCTCATGTGATTTATCTTCCCAAGTGCTTTTGCT
>JAOCPT020618413.1:0-10001 GCA_026546935.2 Palythoa grandiflora
CTGATGGTTTCAGTCGAAACGTCTGATAAAAATTAAGATCAAAATTCCAGAAAAAAGGTTTTTTAAAAAAAGTTCTTGACAATGAATATTCAGTGCTTATAGTCTCACCAAGGAATTACTTTTAGGTACGTCCTACTATAAATTAACCTCGACAATGAATATTCAGTGCTTATAGTCTCACCAAGGAATTACTTTTAGGTACGTCCTACTATAAATTAACCTTGACAATGAATATTCAGTGCTTATAGTCTCACCAAGGAATTACTTTTAGGTACGTCTTACTATAAATTAACCTCGACAATGAATATTCAGTGTTTATAGTCTCACCAAGGAATTACTTTTAGGTACGTCCTACTATAAAATAACCTTGACAATGAATATTCAGTGCGTATAGTCTCACCAAGGAATTACTTTTAGGTACGTCCTACTATAAAATAACCTTAACAATAAATATTCAGTGCTTATAGTCTCACCAAGGAATTACTTTTAGGTACGTCGACTTGAGTTGGAACAAGAACAATTGTTGATGTCCCTCGAGTCAACAAAGCGACGTCATCAGGAAGAGTTAGAAAACATCGAGGCCGCACAGAAGTAATTACTTTAAAAAGTGGCACTATGATCGAATCTTGTTGTCTTTGATTTTCGTCTTTTAAGATACGTTAAAGTAATTCTCACTTCTCAAAAGAATAAGAATGGCGTTTTCGGCTTTTGAAATGCTTTCGTCACGTCAAAGTTATTAAGATTTTTGTTATATGCAAATTAAACTCACGATGACGTCATATTCTTGACAACTGATCTACCATGGATTTCAAAAAGCTACAACGTAGCCACTTTTTAATCAGTCACAATCAAACCTGTGAAGTTTATTTAACCCCTTAAGCCCCAAGCACGACAAATGATGTGTTGGTAAATTCTCCCAACTGAGCTCCATACTGTCTTTATAAGCAGTTTGGGAGAATTTGGCTTTTCAACTTCCACAGTTTATTCCACTTGATCAATTTCTTATTTCTCATAACCGATTATATGGTTTTCTTATGAGTTATGTGAGGAGATGTTAGATGTTGATAAATTGCTCTGGGCTGAAAGGGTTAAGTTAGGCTGCTCTTCAAAAAACGATGTTAATTTATTGCTGTGGCAACAAAGTAGTTTCCAGTCCCTTAAAACGTGTTTTAGCTCTTTTGGAGTTTTACTCAATTTCTAAGAAAATAAATAGATATGACAGAGATTAAAATCTCAGCTTCTGCCATTCTAGATAGTGCCTCTAATAACTGCTGTAGGAATAACAGAATACAAAACTAAATTTTTGGTGCAGGGAAATTGGGATCGAAGTTTTGTTGCCATAGCATTGGCAGAGTTTATGTTGAAGAACAGTCAAGCTTGATAAGCTTCCCAAGCTTTATTGTGATTCGTCAAGGCCTTAGTGTGATATAGGTTCTGGAAAACCAAGGTTATCGCTCGCAATGGCGACCATTTTTTATACTAAAATATCTCTGGAAAGAAAGAAGATTTCTGAAAATGTAAAAAGCAAAGTGATTCACTACTAAATTCCTTTCAAAGAAAATCTTAAAAACGGAAAGCTAAAGTTTGATCGTAGTGCCACCTTAATAAAACGTTTTCTCCGTAATCTCGTGTTTCTGTAGTATTTAGCAGACTAGAGTCAAGATTTCCCCTAAACCGAGTAATCCGTCACAGGTTAGCCCCCAGCAGAAGCTGGTAGTCGTTTTGCCAACCGCATAAGGAGGGAAATATGGGTTAACTTTGGCGGAAAGAAATTCACACAAATGTTCGACACTTGGCTGATCCGGACTTTCAACCCAGGATCGTGGAGTTGGAAGGCAGAGATCTTAGCACTGCGCCAACCGCGCCGCATCGTTTTCTCATACTTTAAACTTTACATAGTGTGTTAATGTCATTTTGAGTTATACAGGTTGTAACAAACATAAAATGTATCCGGAGCTGAGATGTGTATTGAACTATGTCAGATACAAGAGTTTTTTTACTGTTTTCAATTTGAGGGATTTCAGTATAACAGTATACGCTCAAAGTCAGACGTAAGTTGAGGGTGCGAAATTAGGAAACTTTTCAGCCGGCTCAGTGAAAAAAAAAATCGCTTTTTTGATGAATGGACGTCACTTTTACTATGTGCAGCATTAATTACTGCAGAAGTTATGGCTGTGGACGCTTTTTCCGCAGTTTGGAGACTGCTTGACATTTTGGGTTGGGCTGGTGGATGAGAAACTTTTTCATGTTGTTTTAAACACTGTTTCTGCTCTAGACACAACGGCTGCACGTTTGCAGTCGCAAACGTGCCCTAAGTCTGAACTTATATGTCAGTGAGTAATACTACAGTTTCGTTATTTGCTTTTGATCCTATTTTAAGCGTCCCCAAACTAACTAGGCTGAATTGCACGAAAATTTATCATTAGCATTTCCATGCGCAGGGATTGAGTCAAAATGTCAGAGGAAAAAGCCTAAAAGTAGGTTAAACAACATTTGAAGTGCTAAACATTCGTCTGAGATTTTAATCGGCCACACCGGGCCGGCTAAATGTATTTTTGACACATTTTTACCGGCCCAGAACCAAATAGGCCGACCAAAGCTGGCTAATCGACGTTAATTTTGCACCCTGATGTTGTAATATTAGATAACTGATACTTGTGTCGTAGAGTGTACTATCTCGAGCAACATAAAATGCACATAATTGTTTGATATGTACATTGCCTTTCACAGATCTCACATTAAGACATTGGAAGAATCCTTCCAGCGACGAGAGGCAAGGCTGCAAGAAGAAACCGAACTTCTAATCACACAACACAACGAGAGAATACGGACACTGGATGCTGAAAAGTCGGACATCCAGGCATCTGCCATGCGTAAAGTCACATTGATTGAGACAGCTAAAAATGCTGAGATTGAAAGACTAAAAGAACTTCATAGAAAAACACTCGATGTCATGCGACAAGAACATGAAGATGGGATCGCTCATCAAAGAAAACTAAAGGTGTTTATGAAATCAGCTGAGGTCTTTGACAGCTGCTTTTATAATTTTACTTACTTGTTTGATGCAGCTTTAGTCTGACGGTGAAATTGTCAGGGGCTGAAAATGTCACACATCCTTTTCAAGTCCCTGGCTTCGTGGTGCCTTGAGGTGAAGCAAGTACGGAAAGCATAGTCAAATAGGCCATTTCGAAATTGCGTAAGGAACTGGGGCGAGTTTCAAATTTTAACTAATCGATAAACTGACACCACAACATGAAAGAGTTCACGTTCAGAGTTATTATTTGACCAAGTTTGATGCTATTAGGGTTAACAGAGACCAAGTTATAGACCTTGAAACATTGTTCAAGATTCCTACGAACGTCTCTAATGTTGAGACAGCGTCCCCCAGAAGCATATAAACACTTGAAATGTTTTATCAGTTTTGTGACAACTGTTAAATCCCCCCATTCACCCATTTGAAAGAAGCTGAGATGAAAATCACATCTGCTTGCCCATTGTTAAGAAATATCACAGAAATCATAAAGGAGTTTATATGCTTTTGCGGACGGTCTCTCAACATTAGAGACGTGTGGAAGTTGAACCATGTTTCAAGGGCCATAACCTGGTCTATGTTTACCTTAAAAGCATCAAACGTCGTCAAATGACGCATTTCAACGTGATCTTTCATGTGGTGGTATAAGTTTATCGATTGGTTAAACTTTGAAACTCGCCCAAGTTCCATACGCAATGTCGGAATGGCCTCTAATATATTTAAAAGCATTGCTCATTTAATGGCCTTTCATTTTCAACAGTGTTAGGTTCACTCTGCAGTTTAATATTAATTAATACCAATGTAATTTTACATTTTTTACAATTATGCGTGTTGTAGGTGAAGTGACTTGTCAGTCTCCTGATATTTTTGAAGTTTTTGTAGTAAGGGTTTGGGTAAGAATTGGGCATCTCTGCTATAGTTTCATACACCCTGTGTAGTTTAAATTGAAGCTTGCAGTGTTTTTACTGCATAGCCAGGCGTCTTAGGAATTAAAATTTAACCCTTAGAGTATCTAGACCAATGACAGCACTTGTTTTAAGTTTAATTAGTAGCACTTGATATACATCAGCAACGGACCCAATCGCCACCTGCTATTGTTGCCCCCTCAATTCTTACGCAGATCATTACTTAACATTAAAATGAGGTTAGAGCTGTATAAAGGAATCAGTAGTCACTGACCTCAGCGGCACCGCGAATTCGAAACTAGTCGGTCGAAACTTTGTGAAGACAAAGTGCTGTCGAAACATAACGTGTGTGTTGGTGTAGCTAACGCCAATCGATTGTTTTTACAGTTTGACTTTGGTTTTGGGACTGCAGTACCAGTCTTCACTCTCGAATAAAACAATTGCAATGAACGAGTGGGGGTCTGGCACTGCAACTCCCGAACGTTACGATTTAAGATGGCGGCGCGCGGGAAACTTGAAGTAGCAAAATGATCAAAGTGAATCGCATGGCGTAAGCTAATTATAATATTATAGAAAGAATAATCAAATGTGAGCCGAAGATATGTACACGAGGTAAGGAGAGGTCTCATTTTCGATTGATACTGTTGGACAGTCGAGGGTCCCTTTAAAGTAAAAATGAATAAGCAAGATGTTGCACCGTTGGTTAATTTCTGTTAAAACGTTTTCACCTCGTTCACAGGAGCAGGAAGTGGCAGCGGCTCTCAGCGCACACTCACACACCAAATCACTACAATCTGTCATGCAACAAGTTCTCAACTCAACAAAAGAGGTAAGCGACATGAGGTATCAGGTTGAGGCTGTTCACCGCAGTGGCTTGGAGGAGAGGGAACTGGCGGCTAGGGCACGTGATGAACACCTAAAACAGCTGCAAGAGAGACTACTACGTCAGCAGGCAGAGAATGACGAAGAGAGGGCCAGACTACAGGGTAAGTTGGGGGGAGGGGTGGTTACTTTGTTTGTTATTTCTTGCCATAATATTCTGGTATCTGCTACAATTACTGCAACTCTTACCAGTTAGAATATCTTGTTATCTACCATAATATCCTTATTTCTGAGGCAATATATATCAGTCGGAATAGCGTGTTGTCTACCAGGATATGCTTTTATCTGCGAGAATACTGTTTTATTTACCAAAGATCCTGTCATACTTATGGCTCGTAATGTAAAAAGGTTTTGCTCTTCCATATAAAGTCACACGTCTAAACAGTTTTATAATTTATGCTGTACATTATATTTGCTCTTGACACATTTTATAATCCGTTTTATTAGAATTACTAGAAATGGTATTAGTATTGGTGTTGGTATTGGTTTTAGTATTGGTATTGGTACATGGTATTAGTATTGGTGTTAGTATTGGTATTAGTATTAGTATTAGTATTGGTATTGGTATTAGTATTGGTATTGGTATTGGTATTAGTATTGATATTGGTACATGGTATTAGTATTGGTATTGGTATTGATACATGGTATTAGTATTGGTATTGGTACATGGTATTAGTATTGGTGTTAGTTTTGGTATTGTTACTGGTATTGGTATTGGTATTGGTATTAGTATTGGTATTAGTATTGGTATTGGTACTGGTACTGGAATTGTTACTTGTATTGATATTGCTATTAGTATTGGTATTGGTATTAGTATTGGTATTACTTTTTATTAGTATTAGTGTTGGTGATGGTGTTAGTATTAGTGTTGATATTAAAGTTGGTAATAGTTTTAGTGTTACTTAGTTTAATGTCAGTGCTATTATTAGTTTACACAAGAAAACTTTGCAAAAGGCATCATCATTATTCCGTCGTTAGGTCTGATTTCAAGAATGGAGATTCATATGAGAGAGCAATCTCGTCAGTTGGACCAGGATCGCTGGAAGGTAACTCGAGATGAGTCACGTGTAAAAGCAATGCAGATGTCACTGGATGATGAGAGGCGCATGACAATGGAACAGCTAGCCGCTGAACGAGCTGAAGTACAGCGGGCCAAGGAGGAGCTACTGGTAGAACAGAAACGTGTTGTAATTCAGCAGCAAGAGGAGAGAAGGGCCCTGGCACTAGAGCGTGCGCAGTTGGCTACTACGCATAAGGAACTCCTTGCGCGTGATCATCAAAAGGCTGTCAGCTCCATTCAGGTTTGTATTCGACGGTTTGTTTAAAACATGTTGGCAATTCGGCGTCATACGGATAACTTGGCATCACTTATCGATGACTTTTTGGTCTCAACCTTGATTTAGTTTTGAATTTTGGCTTCAAGCGAGTCAAAATATTAAAGTGAGTGCTCCGCCTTAAAAGTGACCTATTATTCAACGGTCGTAAGAAAGATTGTTTGACTCTTCAAGCCAACTGGTTTTCGACGAACAATTGTTATTGAAGTAAGTTTCAAGCCGTTTAAAAGATGAAACGAAGCTTATGAAGCTGATCCAATAATAAGCACTTAACGACTGGCTCCAAGGGAAACAGTAAGTTTTGTTTCTCCGAGACAATAAATGAAACAATAATAGTCTTTATTAATAATAAGTACCCTCAGCAGAAGGTGAAAGGCTAACAAAACAAACAATGTAATAATGTGTAAAGAATATGTAATAAAATATAAAAATTATAAAAAGTTAAATAAGAATCTATTTATAAAACATCTTTTAAAACGTTCAGTTCTAATTTTAGATGATATATAGTTGTGTCCTCTCCTACTGCGCAGTAGCCGCGATCTTTTTTAGGCAATAATTCTTTAAGACCATGGTTATTGGTATTGCTAATATTGTCCCAGAGCTTATTGTCTCTTTCATTGGTAATTTCTTTTATTGGTGTAAATTCAGATGAATAGCCATACCTGACTGCACGTTTACAAAATTTATCAATACGTCTATATACGGTATTTACTATCGGGGGCACAAGCCCATAATTCGATTCCATATATAAACAAGGACACAATTAAGTTATTGAATAGCACGGTTAGATCGTTAAGAGAGTAACCATAGCTTTTGCACAGCGTCAAGATGTCCAAGCGGTAATAATTTGCAATAATGAATCAATATGAGTGTCCCAGATGCAGGGGTCCTCATTATAAAGGTAATGCCAAGAAGCTTTTTTGAACTTAAAAGTTCAGTCTTCCTTTTACAACCATCTCCCAGGTCTTGCCTAAATTAAGTTTCATCTTGTTTTCTTCTACCCACTGCTGTATGTTGTTTACCTCCCAGTCAGTGGGGTCATTTTATTAGCTTTACCTGGAACACTCAGTGTTCAACTGTCACAATTTCGTTCACCATAATAGCAAAAAGAGCAGGACCGATCATCGTACATACGTACACCTTGAGGTACCATGCTATTAATGGTGACAAAATTGGTAACAGTGCCGTCAACAATTACTCTTTGCTGGCTATCACCTCAGTAGAAAACTGATGATCCAATTAACCACATAAGGATTTAAACTAAGAGTTTTCAGTTTTTACAGACTATAGAGTGGGATACCATATCAATAGCTTTGGAAAAGTCGAAAGCGAAGACTCTAACAAAATCCATATAATTATCAAACCAACTTAGCCACTTATGGTTTGTTTCCCGTTGGGCCAGTCAATAAGTGTTTTGTTATTCGCCCCAACTGAAATAGAAAAAAAAACTACAAATGGATATGATGCGTACAAGTGTAATATTAAATACTTTAACATTTCCAACCTGAGGGTAATTTGCTATTTGCCAAAGTCTCTTAAAGTCTTGAGGGCATTCTAAGTGGCCTTGTTTGTCGATTTGGAGTTTTCGTCTCTTCTAAATTGCTTGATTTCCTCTTCACTTCTTACGTGAAAGCGTTTCGTTGTTTCCGCGAGCTTATTTTGTTTTTGAATTTCATTCAGTATGTCAGACAACAACACTCTCGTATCTATATAGACATAGACACAGACATAGACATAATCTTTATTTATGATATAATATTGTAAGTTATAATATAAAACTTCTATAAAACTAGTAATAAATATATTTACAATACTATGATATAGTTAAAGCAAACAGAAAAAAAATAAGAAACCTGCTTTCCTCGAGATCCATGCAATACCTTAAAATAAGATAATTGAACCATCACTAGAAGACATTTTTACAGCCGTTTTTAAACTTTTGTAAAGAGCTTGCTTGACGTTACCTGACTGGTAGATCATTCCAAAGCACCGCACCGCTATAGCCGAAACTATTTTTGCAATAGTTTGTGTGGGGCTTTGGAAGGACTAGTTTATGCTCAGAGGTCCTCAGTTTATATGGTAGACTATCTCAAAAATGGACTGCTTGTAATCGGGAGCAAGTCCATTCAACGATCGATTTGTATACCATTACAGCCTTTTGAAGATTCCGTTGAGAATCTAGCTTTCTCCACCCGAGACCTGATAGATTGTGTCTATCTAATAAAGGTAGACATTCACTTATAAATAATATAAATAGTTTTATTATTGTGTAAACCAAATTGATCTAAAATGAAAATTTTTGAGCTTTTTTAAGTATGCGTTGAATTTAAAAACTATTTTCCGGGAACAGCTGTTTCAACCAATTCGTTTTAGGTTGTTAGTTCCAGCATAACACTTTCCCAATTTTTTTTAATTGAATACTCACTACAGGCAGGGGCAGACCTAGAAGTTACAGCTGCAAAAATCAAAGAAGATTCTGCCCAGTTGATTTCACGCCAAACACAAGTCAAGCAAGATGAGGAGAGATTAAAAAAAGAAAAGATAAATTTGGAGCGAGCGCGGACAGAGTTCGAGGAGGAAAAAGACAGGATCGGAAAACTTGGGTTGGAATTACAGCAACGCTCGCGAGATATTGAAGAACTAAGTAAGGTGAGAACAGTGTTGTGTATTGGCAGTTATATATGATTATTTTGATATTTCAAGTTTTCTGTTCGAGTCCTTGCTGTTTATTTGATCACTGCCTCTAGAAAGAAAGAATTATTTTAATAGCCACAGGAAACGCTTTAAGAGGTATGCAACAAATGTAGTGAGAACCATGTTACTAGTTTTATAAATATATCCTACAACACAATAAGCCTTCGTATTATCATACATTATTCAATATGTGCTATAGAATATATTCTTGAAAAGTTGCTAGAAACTTGGAGTTAAACTTGTCACGAGATTTTTATCATATCAAGAACCGTCGAGTGATAACGCAAACCATTCGAAACTAACGAGATGGTGAGTTTGATGTTTGAAAAAAGGCGCGAAAAGGTCTCGGGTTACAAATCTGATGACGTAACAAACTATTAAATTATCATTGTCACTGTCAGTTTTGCATCAAATTAATTTGCTACATTTACACAAACGTAGAAACGTTGAAGATTATCTGGATATTGGATGACTGATGTAGAGACAACGCTGGGTAAAATTTTTGACTGGGACAAGTTTATAAGTATGCATAAAATAACGTTTTTATCCCTAACCCAAACCCTAACAGAATATGATTTTTGTGCATGCATAATTAAGTGTGCCCCAGTGCGAAAAGTTTCTCTATCAAACTGTTAAAAAACGTTCGCTGATGAAATTAGAAAAATGCAAGCTTTTGGCAACCCAACTGTTGCCTTTGTGAGCTAAATTAACAAAAACAGAGTGGAAGGTATAAAAATGGTAAAACTGGTGAACGTAAGTGAAGTAATATTAAAAGATTAAAATGTAGATTAATGACGAAGGTGTTAAAATCTATGTTTGTTTAAAATCTTACCTGACGAAGGCAACAGTTCGTTTGCCGAAAGCTTGTATTTTATGATTTTATCAATGAACGTTTTTAACAGTTTTATATATTATGAATCCAGATTACGACGATTCTATATTTTTTATAAGTAAAACGTGTCAAACCTTGCCAAGGTTATACTATTTCACGTGGAAACGCCGAATTATAACAAAGTTTATTTTAAATCGGACCAATAAACAACAACTTTAACAAAATTATTTATAGCAGAGCTCCCGCGAGCACCATACCTAAGAAAATATCGTATATCCATCGAGTTCAATTTTCAACGTCAGTGTCCATCCGTCCGTCCATAC
>JAOCPT020618496.1:0-10000 GCA_026546935.2 Palythoa grandiflora
GTAATGGCGGACAGGATTTTCGCTAAGTTTAGCAGCAAAATTTTCACAGTTAGAGATTTCATACAACTTTTATTTTTCGGGAATTTATGTTTCTTAACATTTCCTACAACTTGGCCAAAAAATTTTCGAAAAACAGAGGTACCGATTTTCGTACTAGTAGCACTTTAAAAACGGTTTTAAACTGTTTCCAAAGATTTCCGATGATTTCCGAATGTTTATAGAGATCACTAAGATTTTCATACATCTCCGGCAATTTTTTGTGTACAATGACGCGTGAAAACTTGGATTATTAAAAACACACATAACGTCTTTTGCTTGGTAAGAGCAACTTAATAAGAACAACGAGGTTCAAATTTGCTAAAATTCAAAAACAATTTAAGAACAAGCTCAGGCTGAGGCTTGATAACTAGTAAATTTTTTGCGGTAGAAAATTGAATAAAACTTAGCGATAAAAAATAAAACAAAAAGATTCACTGTAAAGACTGCTCAAAAAACAATGAAGGTAGTTCGCCTCTAAATTCAACCGTACAATACCTGTGTGGCGCAAGGCGTTTCATTGTGCAATATACCTTAATATATTTTGTTTTTTCTTCGATAAAAATTGCTCACAGAAATAAGAACAATTTAAGAAAAAATTGAGGCTGAAGTCGCCAAAAATTGAAGAACAATGAGCCCCGGCAAAATGTGATGGTTTTTTTTAAAAAAGCGTGTAATTACCTAAGTAATTTTACTAAACATTTATTCGCCTCTGTCTCCGTGAATATCTGGCCTAGTGAATATTCACTTCACCTTCGACGAATAATTGTTGCTGAAATAATAGTAGGTGGAGGGAAAGTTACGGTCGTTCTTACACTAAGACTTACTAAAAGAACAAAAGTGAATTACCTTTCAAGTTTACAGCCTTTAAGGAAATAACATGAAATATACCGACAATACATACATAATGAACTGCTAAAAATACGCCAAGCATAACTTCTATTAACGGTTTGAAATTAGCTTATTTTTAATAAGTTATCAATTATAAATATACTTGTTGACGCGTGCGTTGCAAAATTATTTGACACGAAACAAGTTTTATTGCATGAATTAGTTTTTAAGGTATCAGTTTGTGATGGACACTTTGACATTTGAAAATAAATACAGGCTCTACAATACGGTTTTGTATTGTTCACTTGTGATTGAGTTATAACAGGTGAACTAGCAACAGAAAGAAAAAAACATTGGATTGGTTATCACATATAATTTAGCCTGGGGGTTTTGTCAACCTTGTGTTTAATTATTTAAAAGCTGAACCTTTAGCGATTATGCCCACGAAATTACTTGTCTTACACAGATATAAATGTATTTACCGTTTTGAAAATTATGCGGAAAAATGCTTGCTTTACGACAGAAAGTTTTAAGTCGAAAAATCCTTCGATGAAATTAGCTACAATGTAAGAATTTTAAAAGTTTGTTTGCCTATCTCACTCCTGAGCTAAATATTGGTCTGATTGTGTAACGGAAAATGCTTACTTTGTAAAAACAAAATAGATTAAAAAAGATTTTTCTTATATGCTTTCATTTCTTTTCAAAATAATTTGTTTTAATTCTTATTTTTTAATATGTTCCTTGTCACGTACCAGAAGGTGAAATGGGTTTTTCACATAAAACTAGAAAAAAATAGTTGCAATCATTATTGAAAAATGAATTGAAAATATACTGACTTATAATTTCTTTGGCTTATGCAACATTTCACTACTGAAACATGCAAGTTGCCTCTTTCGCTAGTACAAAAAACTGCACTTTATTTAATAATTCAAACCAAACTCTGTTGACAACGCGTTGAGAATAGCTAAATTAATTTGCATATTCTCTCTACTTCTCCTGAAGAAGACAAAATAAATTTGTCGAAACGGAGGAACAATTTTTGTATTTTACAAAAACTTTCAAACAGGAACACTATAAATAGGAAATTTTTATCCACATATTTTCCAAACTTCTAATCTCTGCTTACAAAAGCCTTGTTTATAGCAAAACTAAAATGTTTTGAGCAAAATTTTAAAATTTCAAAGTTTTGTTTTGCCGAATACTTAAATATATTTTAATGTCACTTCGTCACTATTAGTATACTGTTTGTTTTTCTGTAATTTTGTGTAAACGACGAGGGCACAGTTTTCCGAAAACTGATTCGCAAATGATGTTTGAATTATCTATCGGACTACAGTGACTGAAAGTTTCATAGACCCGAACTAAAAACGCCTGTTTTCTTGCTACGTTGAAAATCATTTGGGGTCCAAATGACGGGTAATCAACTGCCCATGGACAAGAGTATTCATTCGTTTAAAATGCAACTGACCTGTTTATTTGTGTTTGGTATGTTGGGGCTAGGTGTTACTAAGGAAAGAAAAAAAAAATTAAAATATACCACATTCCTGACTCTCAGTTTGCGTTATAATGATGAAGGAAATGCAGCTTTTCACAGGAGATATGCCAATATTTGATCTCTAAAGACAGTGCCTCAATATTGATCAATTGCAATAAAAAAATGTTGAATTTATTGGTGGTCAAAATTGGCTGACTGAGTTGAGACGTTTACTCGGCAACGTGTCCCGATGAGTACGAAGTTCAATTGCACATCACTGTAAATCTAATTCTGTTATTGTGATAAATAAATAAACTAACTTATGCTTTACGATGTTTATTAACACATCACTTACCTCTTATAAAACAGCAAGACTACCATGGAATTGAACCCTGAGCCCGCAGTAGATACTCAATGATGCATGCCTTAAATATAATACCACAATAGTCGTGTGAAAAAGGAACGAGAAGACAGCGGGAGAAGCAATAATTTATCTACGTTTTAAAGGCGATGTCTTTAATTCGGCGGTAGCCACACAATATATGGGCATGGCTACCTTTTTATCAGTTTTATATTTAAGTTTTAACGTTCATTTATTCTATACGATCATTTTACTTCATATGTGATTGTCTTTTCTAACAAAGATATGCAGACAGGTGACGTTCAAAAACATCCGTTTATTTGTCATGGTCATAATAGGACGCGAATAAGGCAGAGGTCTACCAGAAATTCTTTTTTCTCAATTTGATAGTTTTTCGGCAATATAATATCATACCAGTGAATATAATCAATAATAAAGACCAAAAACTGGTTGTATGGAGTGTTAGTTTTCCGCACGAAAAATATACAAAATTCCCCTGATGCAATGTGTTCTAATGTCAACAAAATGGCGGTTTGCTGTAGTTACTCGTAAAAACTGTTCTAATCAGCCTTGTTTTGAGACGTTTCGTAAAACTAACTGCACAAATCAAAATGTTAAGAGTTATTTGAAAGTGGTATTTCCCCAAACGGAGCAATGTACTGAGGATTTTGGATTTTAAAAAAGAGCTTTGTTTGTTTGATTGAACAATGCAGTAATCTTGTTGCATCCTATCTCTGTATCGTGCAGAAATTTTAGAACAGTTATTCACTGAAGTACAGTTCTGTTTGCTAAGTTTAGAGCTAAACTAGTTTTGGCTGTTAAATTGTGAAATTGGTTGAACTTGGATTTTTTCAACCGATAGTGTGTTTTAATAATCTAAATATACTACTCAGCTGAAGTGGAATCTTTCGTAAAAAATTTTCTCCCATGCAATCAATCTTACCACAACATTCGCCAACTGTGGTGTGAAGCAAATTTCATAATAGATTTAAAAAAGGTAAACCACTCATAGTTCTCTTTTGCAGTTTCTGCACGCGAGCAATAGAAATGCTAGTACATATGACAAAATAAGTCCACTTCTCTATTAGGATTTGGGCTAAGATAAAACCCTATGCTCATAACATTTGAATACTATATTAAGCTTAATATCAACTCGTTTTTATAGTTTTTCCTTTTCATGGGAAGACTATAACTTTTTCTCAAATGAACCTTAAAAATGCAAACAAATGTCTCCCATTTGGTTGCCTAAGCAAGAGTAAAATAAGCAAACAATTTCTTGGACTTCGTTATTGATAAAAGTTATTGACATGATATTATAATGCCGAAAAACTATCAAATTTGGAAAATATAATTTTGAGTAGACTCCTGCCTTAATGGGGCCCTGACGCTCGCTAAACTGTAAAACACAATCATGTGTCACGTGATTACCAGTCATCACCCGTGATGATGTCATGCCCTGCCCAACTCCCTCTGTTTTGGTTCCAGTAATATTTACTTTTCAGACCCCATCCCCCTTCCTCTCTGGTTTGGACAAAAAATATATTTTTTTAGATAGACCTCCGCCTTGAGTTCAGAACTAATTACTTGTGCCCAGGCCGTTAGCCGGCGAGGAGGCACGAGGCTCGGTTACCTTTTCTAAGTTGTTTCATGCAAACAAAATTGCAAATCGACAGTCAAAACATTCACCTACTAATTTCTCTAAAGCTTTTAAATTTTAGATATGATAAAATAGTATAAAAATATTTCGAGATAAATCATATTCGTAAACTGTCTCAAGTCGTCTGCCATTCTCTGCAAGCCGCGAAGGATAAAAGAAATAGCTACTTGCGGGAAAATGTTACAAAACAACAATATATAATAACATAAAAGTTGGTTAATGAAATAACATTTTATAAACCAACAAAATAAATTACCTGATGCCGTTTCATTCAAAGCTTTTTGTTTTAACAGCAGAAAGAAAGTTCAAATGGACTTTCTTTGCAGTGGAGTTTCTTGCGAAAATATGTTTGATCGCGCGCACCATATATGGACATAACAAGAAATTTAATTTATTCACCGATGCTACAGCCATAAAGAAAGCTTTTAT
Source organism: Palythoa grandiflora (assembly GCA_026546935.2). Lineage (NCBI taxonomy): Eukaryota > Metazoa > Cnidaria > Anthozoa > Zoantharia > Sphenopidae > Palythoa > Palythoa grandiflora. Next base: position 4,789 of record JAOCPT020618496.1, read on the forward strand.
TCCCATTTTTTTTGGTTCTATGATCACATATTTTCAAAAGATTTTATAAGTTCCTTAAAAGCACTCATTACAAAAATAATATCAAAATTTTGACCGAAATAAACTCACTTCATGTCTTCTGTAATTTTTGACATACCACTTGGAGTTCGCACATAGCAAGTTCAGAGACTGAAAAGCTGACTTAAATATAAACAAATTTGAGTTTGCACCGCAATTTCTCGGTATAAATAAAGAGGGAAGCATTTTCTCGTGATGGAACAAAAATCCACATTGCCGAGCAATGAATTCTTGACCTTGTTTTCAGCAATGCGGTCTAGAACGTGTAGATTAGCCTGATCTTTCTCGCTTTGTATACTTTTATCCAGTCACCCAGTTAGTCACCTCCATAACAAGCCATATAACATCTTCACAAGCATAGGCCAGTGAAAAAAACACACTGAGTACTAATCGGAATAAAACTTGAGTTTTCCGGATTACTTATGTATCGCGAAAGTTCAAACACTGGGATCGATTTCGTGACAATTCTTTGTTCTTGTCGTCACTGTTATTCTAATCCTCTAGATTTGCTTCCAATTCAGTTTTTAAAAATTTCTTCAGCAAAACGGCCAGGGTGAAAAACCTTTTCACTGGGTTGCCTGTGGCAATCCAGTTTTGGAATACCTTCTGTTTTTTTTTCTCCGCGAGAAAATCCAATTCTGGGTTTTATCCCCGCTTGGATTTATTAATTTTTGGTTTGGAAACTAGCTACAGTCTTTCGTTTGCACTTACGTATTCATTTGTGTTCAAATTTATACTTTCCTGGGAAAGAGAGAGAATTTATGGCGGTCATATTGGTTGTGTTTACACGTGTCGTATGATAAATGTAGCACTACACATAAGTATTTCATTGGCGATGAGGATTGAAAATAGCTATGGCAACAAGTTCACTGATACTGAGTCAGAGCCGACTTCTCTTGGAATACAGTGGAAGAAATGGCTTTTACGGTTAGAAAATCTGTTCGTAGCACTAGATATCAAGGACAAAGCCCGACAAAAAGCTTTATTCCTGCACTACGGTGGAGCAAATTTATCTGATATTTGTTATACACTTGCCTCGGAGGATGACAGGGAATATCAACAGGTAAAGGAAAAACTGGATGCACATTTTGAACAGAAGGTAAACTTTTAAAACGTATAATTTTCGGCAATTGGCGCAGGAACAAGGGGAGCCAATTGACAAATTTGTCACACGACTTCGCGAAGCTGCCGACAGATGTGATTTCCACGATAAAGATAAAGAAATTAAAGATCAAATAGCCCAGAAATGTTTCTCGGAACGTTTGCGGCGAAAAGCTTTGACGGAAGACCCTACACTTTCAAATCTACTGAGCGCAGCAAGAGCTATATAGAGAGCGGACTTACAAGCTACAGCAATGGAAAACTCTTCGGTTTTGAATGTAAGTCAACAACAAAAGCAGTTGAAATCTTTAGATGAAAGTGCACAAAACAAGCAGATTGATAATCAAAACAAGGAATGTTTTAACTGTGGTGGTATGTGGCCCCATCCAAATGGTCGAAAGTCATGTCCAGCTGGGGCGTTGACTGTCGGAAATGTGGAAAGAAAAATCATTATGCAAGGAAGTGCAAAAGAACAAAGACAGTAAAGAAGATTGGCAATTTACATGATATTGACGATGAAAATGAATATCGAGTTTCGGTTGTGAAGGAAAAGGCCAATAGAAGTCACAATAAGATAACAGCAAAAATTGAGAAAATACTATTACAATTTCAAATTGATTCAGGTGCCGATGTTAACATCATTGATGAGTATAGTTTTAGCAAGTTGAAAGGACAGGTGGCTTTGAACCACACGAGAACCAAATTGCTTGTGTATAACTCTACGGTTCCGCTTCCCTTATTGGGCAAGTTTACCGCAACAATAGCAACAAAAAAGCGGTATGATGCAGCAGATTTTTATATTGTAAAGGGTTTTACATCAGCTGTGAATCTTGGTATTATACATATAGCCGTAACAGTGTGAAATCTAAGACTAAATGTTCATTGAAACCAAAATAAATGCCAGTATCTGTCGAAGTACAAGAGCAACCAGCTGCAGCCAGTTGGCAGAAGAAATTAGGAAAACTTATTTGTGATAACGATGAACTTTTCCATGGCATTGGAAAATTGAAGGGAGTGAAAGTTAAACTGCATATTGATAAAGAGTGTGAAGCCTGTAGCACAAAGACACAGGCGAGTTCCCTTTCACTTAAGAGATAAAGTAGAAGCTGAAATTATCCGCCTAGAAGAGGCAGGAGTCATCGAAAAGCTGATTTTGCGACAGATTGAATTTCACCGATAGTAGTATCTCCCAAGAAAGATTCTAATGAAATAAGAATATGCGTCGATATGGTTGAGCCCAGAACTGGATGAAGAAAGTAGAAATATCATGACATTCTCAACTCACATGGGCTTGAGGCGCTATTGTCGGCTAAATTTTGGAACTAATTCAGCGCCCGAAATTTTTCATGAGGAATTAAAGAAAACTTTGGAAGGAATACCTGGAGTCAAAAACATTCATGATGAGGTATTAGTCTTTGGGTCTGATGAAAAAGATCATTATCGAGCTTTAAGTGCGACGTTTCAGCGACTTGGTGACTCGGGTTTGACCTTAAAACGCAGCAAATGTGAATTTGGGAAGACATCCATCAAGTTTTTTGGTCTGTTTTTTTTTCCGATCAAGGGATTAGTCTTGATCCAGAGAAAGTGGAAGCTCTCCAACACGTTTTTCCTCCGACTAATCGGGCAGAGTTACGATCCTTTTTAGGCATGATCAATTATTCTGCCGAGTTTATCTACAACTATGCAACCATAGTGGCCCCGTTACGTTAGTTGAACAGAAAGAACGCCCGTTGGACAGTGGCAGATAAACATAAAAAATCGTTCGATGCAATAAAGGAAAGCTTACGCAAAACAGCACAGCTTAATTATTATGATCCTAATTTGAGAACAGAGATTGTTTGCAATGGTTCACCAGTTGGCATCAGCGCAATGCTTATTCAAAATAATTCCACGACGCAAAAACCCCAGGTTGTCACATATAATAGCTGATCCCTGACTGACGTAGAATGACGATATGGATAAATAGAGCGGGAATCTCTGGCCATACAATATGGTTGTCTTAGAAATGAAATCTATTTGCTCAGTCGAGATTTCGATGTTGTTACTGACCACAAACCACCGTCCAGTCTCTACAATAACCCACGTCGGCCAGGTCCCTTCAGGGTAGAGCGACTGATGCATTTGAAACTACAAGGATTTTTTTTTAAAGTTATTTATAGGCCTGGTAAACTAAATCCAGCGGATTATACGTCACGGCATCCCTTGCCTTTAGCTCAGTCTCCGAAAGAGGAGCTGGAAGCATCAGCTGACTTAGAGGCACACATTAATTGGGTAGTTATAACCGGTGTGCCTCCATCCCTCGCTCGGCAGTGTCTCAGGATCCAGTTCTCCATGATTTGTATGCTTCTATCAAGAATAGACAACCATTACACGCAAAAAAATTCAAGGACTTTAAGATCATTGTCACAGAGCCAATGGAGTAATTTTGAGAGGTACAAAAATTGTTATACCAAAGTCGCTGCAAACTAAAGTTGTCAAGATAGCTCACAAGAGTCATCAAGGACTCGTTAAAACGAAGCAGTTATTGAGATCCAGGGTGTGGTTTCCCAAAATGGATGTACTGGTCTCTTCTGTTGTTGGTCCCTGTGTTGCTTGCCAAAGCTACTGTGAATATTCCATCGCAAGAACCAATCAACTCTACACAGCTTCCAAACGGACCACGGAGGGGGGGGGGGGAAGCTTAGCGGTTGATTATTATGGACCACGTCCGTCGGAAGACTATGTATTGGTCGTTATTGTAGATTTGCTGAGATTGATTTTACTAAGTCAACGTCTGCTAACGCGACAATCCCAAGATTGGCCCGGCGGATCGTATTTTTTCATCATACGGCATTCCGCTCCAGCTAAAGAGCGACAGCGGGCCCCCATTTAATTCGAAAGCATTTCAGTAGTGATTACTGTAAATTTATGGGTACCCGGCATAATACCATTACCCCCTTACACCCACGAGCTAATGGACTAGTTGAAAACTTTAAACAAAGTAGTTCGAACATCTTCAATTGAGCGAAAGTGCTGGAAACAGGAACTGTTCAAGTTTCTTCAAAATTATCGAGCGACACCTCACATTACTACAGGGAGACCTCCTGCAGATCTGCTGTTTCAAACTCGGATATATCGAGTCCGACTGCCAGAGCTATCGAAACTTCAGAATGACGACAACGAAATACGTGCAAGGGACACAAAGAAGAAATTGCAAGCTAAACAGTACGCGGACAGAAATTCCTACGTTGAAACATCGAGTATTAAAGTCAGGGACCTTGTTCTAGCTCGGAATGAAAAGAAAGGAAAACTAGAGCCGATGTATGACCCTCGACCATATACTGTGACTGAAAAAAGGGACAATGCTAACAGCCTCAAGAACTAATCCGATGCATGTTATCACTAGAAATACGTCATTTTTCAAACCGCTAAAGGTACCTCAGGTCAAGGTTACAGCCGATAGAGATGATAGTGAAGTTGATGAAATAGATGGTAACATACTTGAGAACAACAATGGCCATCCAGATTTAACACATTGTGGAAAATTGAGATGACTAACAGTGGAATGCAGAAGATGTAGCTGAACAGGGCGATGAACGCAATGCAGAAAATCAAGTCGCAGATGAGAATATATATAGTCGGAAGATGAGTTGAATATCGGTGAAGGAGGCGAAGCGGTAAGCGGTCGACCTCAACGACAGCGAAGACTCCCGAGAAGATATGAATAATATGAGATGGGAGATGACTATTAGATAAGTCCACTATAGGTGAAACACTTAGACTCAAACATCTATGTTTATTTTACTTTATGTAGTTACGTTGTGTTCTTGAGGTAAGCACCTGAACAGTATGAGACTTATTAGTTGTTAGTCGTTGAATGGTTATGGCCATTTGTTGCTAAAAGTTTGGGAGGGATGTAATGTTCAGTACGGCGGCGTAGTTGGCGCATTGGTAAGATCTCTGCCTTCCAACCACAAGGTCCCAGGTTCGATCCCCGACTCAGCCGAGTGTTAAACATTTGTGTGACCTTCTTTTCCGCCAAAGTTGACTCAGCTTTCCATCCTCCCGAGGTCGG
>JAOCPT020618588.1:0-10000 GCA_026546935.2 Palythoa grandiflora
GTTGATGATGATGCACACCAGGTGAGATTCGGAAGATTCCATATATCTTTAATTTATATATATTGTGAAGGTGGCGCGGTTGGCGCAGTGGTAAGATCTCTGCCTTCCAACCACAAGGCCCCGGCTCAGCCGAGTGTTGAACATTTGTGTGACCTTCTTTTCCACCAAAGTTGACTCAGCCTCCCGAGGTCGGTAAAGTGAGTACCAGCTTCTACTGGGGGCTAACCTGCGATGGATCAGTGTCCCTTCCAGGGGGATTCAATGACTCTCATCCGCTTCTTACTACAGAAACCGGAGATAAGCACTGGCTCCAATGGGCCGTAAGGCTCGTAAAAGGATTTAGCTCTATACATATTGTAACGGGATTCTTTATCCCGTGGGGTATTAGCTTATTGATACCTACTCTTGTACTAGACTTGACTGTAATTTCCGTCGGTATAGAAGTTGTAAAACAGAAATGACGACTGTATAAATTTCTATAAACCGACGCGAGAGTTGAAAGAAGCCCAAGTATTTGAAATTTCATTTAAGCCTAAAATTTTGCTCTGTGACAAAACTGTACATTTATATGTTGTCTTTTAAATTCAGATAGGATTATCGTTTTGGCATTATAAAGGATTTTGCATGGAGAAGAACACATACAGAGAGATATAAAATAAATGTTGGTCTCGATATCATAGCGATCATGTAATAACTCTAATTAATCTACAAAAACCCCTTACCTCTTTGGCTGTGCACACGCAGTTGCAGAGTTTTATGTTGGTAAACGTTCCCGTGCCTCTTACGGTTACCGTATACCTTCAGAGGTGTTTTGCGTCTAAACGATACAGTGCGTTAGTTTAAACCGTAGATACCTAAACCCATATATCAAATTAAAGCTTATAGAGATGGCTTTCGAACTACGTCTGCCTTTTTTGTTTTTCGAAAAACGTTTTGTTTTAGAGCAATTTTTGTACGGTCTCTAGACTTTTTTTAAACCCTAATTCGAAAAGGCACCATAACTTTTCTCTGAAATTGAATAAGAAAAAACGCACACACGTTTTTTAGCACTTTTGGTCAGGTAACTGGTGGATTAATTAAATCATCAAATATCAATAATCGCTTGGACTCATAGCTTTCGAAAGGCGATTTTGTCGCTCGTTTTTAAAGAACGTAAAAATCTAAAAATTCATTTTTATTCAAAATTTTTAATATAACTGAAAAGCCAGCTCTATAAGCTTTATTTTGATATATGGGTTTAGGTATCTACGGTTTAAAACGGACGCAACGTATCGTTTTGACGCAAAACACCCCCAAAGGTATACGGTAACCTTAACAAGAAAACTAAAACCTGCTTTAAAACAAAAAATTCCACTGTAAAGAATTTTGTGATTGCTCAATCCATCACGGCTGTAGAACTGTTAACGCACTAGTAGCCCAATGAAAGCCATTTGCAGCCTAATGAAAGCGAATTTGTAGGACTAGGTTACCATTTAGCTGAAAATAGTATGTAATTATTAATATCAGGACAATGACACAACCTTTGTCAAAAGTACAGTATTGTGTATTGTGTGGTGTGAATTTAAAAAACGATTGCAGTAGCCACTCTACCTGTCAACATGCTTTCATTAACAATGCAGTTGCCACTAATAAGTACAGCATCGCAATGCATCATGGTACCATGGTGAGGAATAACCATGACGTCACCAGGTACCAGTTGCTCAGATGGTATTTCAATAACGGCTACAGAATACAAACACAGGAAAGTACGGTAAGAACATTTAAAATACATCAAATCTTGTTCTAAGTTTATGTTATTGAAAAGAAACTTCCACTCTGCAATTCCTCAGTTTGCTTTCATAAAGGAAAAAGAGCCTCAAACATTTAATAACTCACTGTTATAAAAATTATTATTGAAACTTCAAACAAATTATCGACTTATCTTGCCACAACTGCTGCCTTCAGGAATTCAAAAATTCACGTACCTTTTGGTATACAGGGTCTGAACAGATATTTGAAAACACAATTGCACTCTTTTTCAGACCTTTTCATGATCTTTTCAAACTTACTTCAGGAATAGTTTCAGACAAACGTTTAAAACCTGAAAACGTTTGTATTGCCATATGTTTTGTGTTCCAGTTTTGAAAACAATATGCGTGACAGTGAAAAAACTTGTAAACTTTCAACTTTATTGAGGAGTGGATACGGAAAAAAAACCATCAGGACTTTAAAAATTACACTGATTTCTACAATACTATAACAGAAGGCTTGCTTTGCATGAATGTCATTTATACTTATTACTGATTATCAAATTGCTCCTTGCAGCCCGATTTAAATGAGTTCAGGGTATCTGCTTGTCGAAGATCAGTTGGTAAGCTGTTCCACAAAACTACCCCGCTATATCTAAAGCTATCCTTCAGATAGTTTGAGTAACTTGGCAATAAAAAATTATTTCTCTCCGAATGCTGTATAAAAATTTTATTGATTCTGGAAATCACTTTGTTGGAGCCTGATATGTTTTATTGTTTGTAGTGTTTTATTGACCCAAACTTAAGATTTATTTTGTGGTTATGGAATATTTTGGGGAAACAATCACATTATTTTAAACAGAATAAGACAACTGGACTAAATAGATCCCAAGAACTTACTTCCATTCCTTAAGACTTCGATGTGTCCTGACATAAGCACCATTGCTCTCAAGTTTACTAAATGCTGCAAGGAAGTAATTGTAAGTCTGTCAACAATAAAAACCGAAAATAACTTGCCAGCTTATTTTAATTCAAAAATATGCAACATTTCTCATTCAAAACTATAGTCCCTTTTCTTGTGAGTGACATACTTGTAAGAGCCAAAGATAAAGCTAAAATTCAAAAGGCAATTTCTACAACAAGAAAAATTTTAACGTGTTTATAAAATACTAAACTAAGAAAATTACTGAGGCGTTACACATCGTAGCAAATAGCCCAGAACTGAACAAACAAGTACGATCCTTTGAACTTGCTCTATTTTCCAAGACCACTGGTATAATTTAATAACTATGAACTAACAGCTTTTTTGCCGGTTCTAACCCTGATGAAAAAACCCTTTCATTCAAAAACGTTTGGTTGCAAACTTTTATCAGTTTTACCAACTTTTAAATATTTTATTACAGGCGAATTGTGACATAAAATACTATTCCGATTTTCCAAGAAAAAAAAACTGAAGTTGCCAGCCCAATAATGGAAGCCCAAATCACTCTGCATAAGTTTGGAGACACAACATGGATTAAAATATTAAGTTTTTGTTATCTTAAACAATAATAATAAATAATAATAATTATAATTATAACAATTATAGCATTTATATAACGCCATGTATATACACTAACTGCTCTATGGCGCTCCACAATTCTACAGTTAAAAATTTTATAAAAAATTATAAATAATATTTCTTAAAAAGAAAAGTCTTTAATTTACATAGAAAAAAAAGAACAAACAATCAAACAATCAAACCCTAATAAAAAGAACAAACAATCAAACAATCAATCCCTTTACCTAGCTGTCGTATAACGAGAGTCTCGCAGCACTTAATTTGCTACTTGAACGTGGATGGTTTTGCTGAAAATGTTTAGTGTCTTAGTGTTAACTGAAGGTCTAAACTCATCGAAATGTATATACGATTTCAAATGAAAACGCACTGGCGTGGACAGGGCCTAGCTTATACTTCCAAACGTTTAACATGGCTACTAAAAACTGTTCCTGGCACCTGTCAGGCTGCTCCCTAATTTTTTTCTTATTTTAACCCCTGGGGACCCCGCCATGGGCACAGAAACTGTGGTCATCCCCCCTCAACTTTCATTAGAGACCTTTAGATCTCACTACGAGTACGAGAACGAGTACAAGATTTTAAGAGCGCGCGCACATTTACCAGCAAACTCGTTGTCGAGAGGATGACTTTTGTAACAAATCTTGTTCTCTCGACAATGAGTTTGCTTGTACAAGCGCGCGCGTGCTTAAAATCTTGTACTCGTAGTCAGATCTAAAGGTCACTACTGACATGTTAAAGAGGGATCTAGGGGCGGAATGCGCAACTGAACTAAGTATCTGCATGAAAAACCGAGAGAACTGGCGATCTTGGCATGAAGCTCGTTTGTGGCGGCCATGATGATGATGATGACTAACCCGTGTATCTACTGTACTTGCCTTTCTAGTTTGAATGACGCTGAGTGTGATGGAAGTCAGTGAGATGACCAAGATGGCGGTAGCATAGTAGTAATACTGATCATTGAACCACAGTAAGCAGCTGAACAACTGGAACACATAAAATGGATCTGCTGCCTACAAAACAGGTCAACAAAATTAGTAATACAAGAAGTACACAAGAAAGACTTGTACACCCGTTGGGTACTCCCTATATTGCTGTGATAGGGGTGCTGGTCGCATCTTTTAGTGGTCAAAATCGGCACTGGTTTTTACGGAATTTTCAGAGAAAAACCGAGGTTACTTTGGAAAAACGGTAGTTTTCAGGGGTGCAAACACAAAACAAACAGGTATTTTGTCTTTGGTCTCCTCGTGCCTTTTTTGAAATCTATGCTTTTAGGGGTGAAAATTTTCATTCCTTAGTTTTTTAGGGTATTTTTTTACATTTCCCGATAACATTTCTATTCTGAAGTATTCCCCCTCGTACCCGCGGGGGCTTGTAAATAAACTGCAAAGGGTTCCCAATTGTAATAGTCTTATGATTAAAAGCTTAAGAGCTTAAGCCGAGGACAACTCTTTCACAAACTATTCATATATTAAATTTTCTTGTCCAAGAACTTTGTCAACCAAACACGTTTCTCAACAACCTCATTTCTTGGACTAAAAAATGTATGAAAATCGAGAATATACCTCAAAATATTCTGTTTTGACAGTCTTACAGTATAACAGCAAACAAATGTTCCTGCATAAATAGGTACTAGACTCTTTACTTTATTACTCACTTAATAAAATATGATGCCGCTATTTTGTATTTTTCCCCAACATAATTCAGCAACGAAACAAAATTGTCCTGGTCTTACCTCTTCCAACCACAATCTAAAGTGTGATTTCACTTCGACATCAATCGTGTTCTGTCCATAAATAGCTTGCCTTGGATTGAAAATGAAAACTGTGAGCAGATTATACTCTAAATGGTTTAAACAGGGAAAGTTTTAAAAATGACCCTGTAGTGGTACGCTGAAAATTTCAAGACACTCTCTTCTTGAGTATTGTTCAAGATCGTTGTTCAAAACCTCCAAACTGGCCACTTGTGCTTCCATTGCTCTTTGGCTAGATTTCAAAGTTTACAATTCAATGTGAAGTTCTTTATTTTCCTGTTCTTGCTTAGCAAGTTGGACAGTAACTTCATCGCATTTTGTAATAGCAAAATCAAGAAATTTTGAAGCTTCTGCCCGTTTGGTTCGTAAATCGTCGATTTCTAACTTCAAAGGAGTTAATTTAAAATTATTAATGTAAAATTATTCCATTCATCTATATATAATTTATGTACCCGACCTGCTATAGTAAATAAGTTATAGTAACCAGCGGCCTTCTGAGTATCTTTAGCTTTTTAGTTATTGCCAGAAGTCAGTACCTTGATATTATGTACATTTAATTATACATTTATAATGAACTCTTGTAAATAATGGTACAATAAATCTATTTTCTTTCTTTCTTTCTGTAGACTCCTGGAAATAAAATTATAATAATTCTATATACAAGTATGAAATGAACTACCAACCTCTGGGAAACATCAGCAGATGAAAGTCCCACAGCATGCTCATAGACCCTTGTAGGAGTGATTTTGTCATCAAGAGCTCTATAATTATAAATGAACATAATATATAGATTTAATCACTGCCTATAAGCAGGGCAGGCAGATGGACGTTGAAAATACAAGCCACTCAAAATAAACTCGTATTTGCCATTTCTTCTTTGGTATTGTGCTCTGATCACGCAGGCCTTTGGCACTGCAACAATACAACTTAGACATGACTGTAAGTTTTAATCATTACGTCATTTTTATTAATAAATTTTAAACTCATCTAAAACATCACCAGGGTTGGAAATAAATAGTCGTCGTCTCGGTATTGGCCAATCAACACATGAGTTTTGATATTTTGAATTTTATTTATAGTACTGTAGATGTATTTACTAGTTACTAAAAATAAAACTGTTGTCACCAGGCATTATGATTTAAAATATATGTAGATAAACATCTTACAATAAATATATACCGTATTTTCTCGAATAAACGCAGCCCTCGATTAAACGCCGCCCTCGAATAAATGCCGTACCTGAGAGCCAAAATATTAATAAATGCCGCCCTCGAATAAACGCCGCACCTGAGAACCAAATATTAATAAACGCCACCCTCAAATAAACGCTGCACCTGAGAACCAAAATATTAATAAACGCCGCCCTCGAATAAACGCCAAAGTTGACTCAGCTTTCCATCCTCCCGAGGTCGGTAAAATGAGTACCAGCTTCTGCTGGGAGCTAACCTGCTATGGATTAGTGTTCTGTTCTGACTCTCATCCACTTAACACTACAGAAACTGGAGGTAAGCACTGGCTCCAATGGGCCACTTTTTTTTAGCCGTAAAACTCCCAGGAAAAAAGGAAGGGGGTTACTCTCTATTTATCTACTCTCTACATATTCATTTGGTATGATAGGGGTGTCCTTCTTATTTTTTGGTTCAAAATCAGCAATTTGTTATTTTTTTAAGGTTTTCAGAAAAAAATCAAGGTTATTTCAGAAAAACGTTTTTAAGGGTGCAAAAAAAATAGTTAGGTGTTTTCTTCTTCGGTTACCTCCTGCAGTTTTGAAATCCATGCTGTTCTCTAAAGGTATATTTAGGGTCGAAAAGTTTCATGTCAGATGTGCATCCCCATCCTTTGGACCCTGTAATACCCCCGGGAGTAAATATTAACTATTTTAATACATTTTTGAAAGGTTATTTTTGTAGAGTTGCTCTTATCATCAATTTAAACTAAAAGTCCACAGCACAATACTCTTAAGTTTTTCTGTACCCACCTCAAAAGGGAAAAACGTTTTTCTTCTTCACTCCAGATGTACTTGAGGTGTCGGTGGAGAAAGTACTTTAGTTGCCCTGCCTGTATTGTTCAATACAAAACAACTTCAAATTACCGAAACATGAGATTCTTCCCTATACTTAACATTTAATATAACAATACAGTTTATGTGCGTGAGCATAGTTCTATGTTTTGGCCAGAGTCAGACTTATCTTAACCTGAGCTATAGGCGACAGTACCATAATTTTTTATTAAGTTGAAAGAAAGTGCAGTGCAATATTAGTATACACTGCAAGATGAATTGCATCACATTTGCTGCCTGAAGTTAAAGAAGAATGTAAGGGCTTAGCAATGCTGAGTCATCTCAAAAGTTCCCATGGACTGGTGTGCACTGCTAGTTGTTATCAGATTAAAGTGTGTTGATCTCACCCATTTAATTGATTTCGTCCAGCATGAAAGCCATATTCTACCTTCAGTATAGTAGGTAACGCTTTGGCACAAGTAAGTGGAGCCATATTTTTAGTAAGATGCAAGTTCTAATTTTTATCAGATACCTATAGTAAAGGAGTCAGCTCCATTAATGAACTCCTTTGGCAGATACTGTTACAATGGCTCACCATTTGGCATAACTTTGGCTCTGAAATACTGACAGTAATAAATGTCAACCATTCTACCCAAAGGAGCTGCAACATTATGATTGATGAAATGCAGATGAATGGCAGAGACCAAATAGAGCATGAATGCTTAAGCGGAAATCATTTGTAAAACTGAAGCATCCAAGAACTGTCACATATGTCAACAAGAGAATGAGATACAACTACTGGTCAATATTTTTTTTATGAACAGGTGGCCTGATAAGTCAGTAGTTATCTGCCCAGAAAGAATTTCAAGATACCAACAGATCATCAACCTCTTGCCTCTCTCCTGCAGGCGTGTGTGTAAGCAGGAGCAACTAAATGGACACCTTACCCCAAGGATTCAGAGATTCAGAGTGTGATTGAAGAGGTTAAACTATGTTTTCAGACAAACATGCCCGAATAAAGAAACAGACATAAATGGGTTGATAAACCAAGTTTTAGTTTCAAATTACAATACACAAAAGTACAATTTATTATTTTCTGTACAAGGCAGAAGATGTCGGCAAGCAATCAGTGCAGATGTGATGTATGAGAACCTGTAACAATTTGTTTAGCAGTTGCACAAGTTAATGAAGAGAAAACAAAAATTATCACTCAGATTTCTTAAAAATGTTAAAGAAATTGGAACACAAAATCGTCAATCAAGAAGCAGAATTTCACAAAATTCAATTCAACAAATTAAGATTATATAGTTTTTTACATCAAAACCATACGGAAAAATACTGGTAAAAGAATTTAAGTTTTCTAATGAGCTTGATGGCATGCTTACTAATTAAACTGTATTGATCTTGAAACTCTATTCTGCCATATGGTGCATCAAAACCTGGATACTATAAATATAATTAATTACAGATTGGAAAAGCATTTTAGAAAAGAACTATGGTAAACTAGAATTTGAAAATGAGGCCCAATGTTTTAGCTGGCATTGGAAAACAAATTTAGCAAACAGTTACAAATAAATATGAATTAGTAACATTTCTTTGGAAGGATCTCAGATAGTCAGTGAAAAGGGCACATACGTAATTCCTTGAAAGCAGCAGCATGGGTGTGCAAAAGTTTGGCAGAAAAATGATTGCATATCAAAGTATGATTATTCACCAGTCCAAAGAAAATAATTAGTTGATATTATAATTACTGACATAATTTTAATATTTAATGAGTAATATTTAATTTTGAACCATTATTTCGGTTGAGGTTTAACAGTCTTCATCGGTGGATTAAAACTTTGGCTATATGAAAATTGTGAGTTACAGTAAGTTGTTGAACACTGGGAATTGATGACTGGTGTTCAAAGGCCATAGCACTTCAAGCAAAACATTTGGACTCAAAACTAAATGCCATGAATCAGAGGCAACATTAAAGTTTATTATAATACTGTTAGCAATAACTTTAAAGTTGAAACTTAAAATGAAAAGATCAAGCAAATATAAAAAAAATTACTAACATAACTAACTTGTCAATGAATGGGCTTAAATTAAAACAACATTTACAAAAATTGATAAATAATTACTACTTAATTTTTAATGAATCAGATATCCACAGTATGTTTGATTAAAGTACAATAAATTTGTTATCTTTAGTATGACAATTTGCGCATGCACGCATCTCTACATCAAATTACATTACTTTAGTTGGTGCACTGTAAGTGTTAACAATGTTACTATTAATGAAACACATCCATTCAACTCACTGGGTTAGATGCAGCTCTTAAGAGACTCTGAAAAAGAACACAAAGAACACACAGATTTGTAATAACAGTCTGCTACAGTATCTAAATTAAAGTAAACAAGGTAAGTATTAGCTGTGTGGTACACTGGATTTGATAAGATCTCAACTGAGTACAGTACTTAAAATTAACAGTTTTTTCTACTATGTAATAACCTACATGAACTTACCCAAAAGGTCTAAATAGCAGGAATTGTGTTAAGAATTTTAACCCAATAACAACATTTTTCATTATAATAAACATCCAATTTTTGTCATTAGCTCTACCCCTTCCCCCATGTCATAAACTTTGTCACCATACTTGGTCTAGTGTCAAACAATCTATTAATAATTTCGTTCAGTGTAAGAGATGTTTGTGTTTATTAGCTGATAATTTTATGTTGCAGCCAGCTTATCCCAGGTGACAAAAAAATTACTGTTAACCCTTTAAGCCCCAAACACGACAAATGACGTGCTGGTAAATTCTCCCAACTGAATTCCATAGTTTCTATATAAGCAGTTTGGGAGAATTTGGCTTTTCAACTTCCACAGCTTAATGATAAGTAAAGTAACATGGTTCTCACTGACAAACAATAACAAAATTTCAGGAGTTTTCCAGGGTAGAAAATATATTTTTCCAGGACCC
>JAOCPT020618920.1:0-17807 GCA_026546935.2 Palythoa grandiflora
CAACCAACTAAGCATCCCATTACAAAAGAAAAGGAGGAAACTCTAGAACCAGTTAAACGTGAACCGTTGATAGAATCCACTGAACCCGTGCATGTGGAGGCATATCCCGTCTTTGATAAACTTGATCTATTATCTCTCTCTGAGGAGCAAAAGGATGATGGGAAAGAAGTCTGTTTTCCTAAAGTGGAACAGGAAGAAAAAGAAACTATGGGACCTCATTCAGACGAGAAACCAACTCAAGAAGAACAAATTCCATCTGTGACACGTGTGTCGATGATACAGTCCAGTAAACCAGATCAGGCGAGGATTGGTCCTGTTTTTGAGAATCTCGATCCTTTGTTTCAACCAGAGGAACCAGGGGATAGTGGAGAAACAGTTACGACTCTAATAAGAACTGAAAATGAAGTGAAAGACGAAAGTGAGGAAGGCCAGCAGGAAGATGTATCGGATGGAGATGACATTATTCTTATTGAAATAAAACGCAAGTACAAACCTCCATCATGGTTTGTTTCTGTTGAGGATGAAAATCCACCTGACTCGGTGCCCTCACCTGATGAGCTGTTTCCTAAAGATGAACCAACAACTCATCCAGTTATTCCTTCCACTTCTCCTGAAAAAGAGGAGAATATTTTGCCAGCTTTTGTGGAAAGAGATATCGTTTTTCCCGATTTCCCTGTGGACGATGAAGAAAGTGAAGATGTAGATTTGCCAACGGAAGATGTGGAAGAGTTCACCGATGAAGAAGGAAGAATAATAAGGAGAGTTGTTAAACGCACTATCACAACAAAGACTGTGTCCGTAAGCGAAACAAAAATGCAACCTGAGGAGTTAACCTTTGAAGTAAAAGCAACCTCAGTACCTCTTCAAGCAGAAGAGCCTGATACTGAAGAATATGGTCCAGAAGAAACAGCTGATGAGCCATCATACGAAGATGTTGAGGAAATTACTGATGATGAAGGAAGAAGAGTAAAACGAGTTGTGAGACAAACATTTACGACTGAGAAAGTGATGGTTACAAGGGAGAGAAGAGTTCCCAAAGCTATTGAAATGGAAATTGATGAATCACAAGAGCCTGAAGAATCTAAGGATGAAGAAATAGTAACATCTAATACATTTGTACGGACAGTTGATCTTCCTGACTGGCTGGTATCAAGAGAGGAACCCGTGACACCCATAGAGTACGATGAAGAACATATATGGGGTGTTCCAGCAGAACAGCGTGAACAAGAAAAGAGAATTGCTGCCATTGAAGTAAATGAAGAAATTGTACCTGAAACGAAAGATAAAAAATTGCCGGTTATTGCACTTGAAGTATTGGAGGGATATACTGTTGAAAAGGTTGCTCCACCAGAACCTGTGGATATAGGGGCTGTTGATCCGACAATTGATGTTGAGGTGCATATTCCACAAAAGAAGTTATTTGAAGGTACACCTGCACAGGAAGACATTTTAACACCAAGCGTAAGGAAGAGGGAGGTTGTTTTGCCTGTTCTTGATAGTTTGGAGAAGGAAAAGCAACCAACTAAGCATCCCATTACAAAAGAAAAGGAGGAAACTCTAGAACCAGTTAAACGTGAACCGTTGATAGAATCTACTGAACCTGTGCATGTGGAGACTGAACCAGTTCAGACGAGCATTAGTCCTGTGTTTGAAAATCTCGAGCCTTTGTCTCAACCCGAGGAGCCAGGGGATAGTGGAGAAACAGTTTCGACTCCATCAAGAACTGAAGATAAAGTCGAATTCGAAAGTGAGGAAGACGAGCAGGAAGATGTATCGGATGGAGATGACATTATTCTTATTGAAATAGAACGCAAGTACAAACCTCCATCATGGTTTGTTCCTGTTGAGGATGAAGGTCCACCTGACTCAGTGCCCTCACCTGACGAACTGTTTCCAAAAGATGAACCAATAAGTCGTCCAGTTATTCCTTCTACCCCTCTTGAAAAAGAGGAAGATGTTTTGCCAGTTTTCGTGGAAAGAGATATCGTTTTTCCTGATTTTCCTGTGGACGACGAAGAAAGTAAAGATGTAGATTTGCCAATGGAAGATGTGGAAGAGTTCACTGATGAAGAAGGAAGAATAAGAAGGAGAGTTGTTAAACGCACTATTACAACAAAGTCTGTATCAATTACCGAAACTCAACCTGAGGAGTTAACGTTTGAGGTAAAAGAGGGGGAACAACCGGACATCAATGTATATCCTAGAAAGATCACCAGCCGAACTTTGGAAAAGATAGAACCAGTTTATCTTGTGAAAGAACCAGAAGGACAAGAAACTTTTGACAGCGATAATGAACAACCTGAAGCAGAAGCTCGCCCCGAGACAGGGGTAAAATTGTACATTGATTATAGCGGAGGACCTATCAAGAAACAAGTGAGACATACTGTGACGACACAGTCTGTAATCACAAGAACATTCACCGATGACGGAAAACCAAAGGTAACTCAAGAACGGTTCCCTTATATTGAGAAGGTCGAAACTAGTCCAACTGCTGGAAGTGAGGAGATAGTGTTGTTTCTTCATGATAACGGTCAAAGGGTTCAAAGAATAATGCGCCAGTCTGTGACTACTTCTAGCGTCGTTTCTCGCTCAGACTTACCCAGTGAAGAGTCTGTTTCCATTGGAGAAGACGGTGAAAAATCTGCCCTCATATTCCAGTCTGCTTCACCTTTGTGTTTAGAAGAAGATCCTGAATCGATCGTTGAAGAACCCAGCCAGGATTCTGTTGTGCCTTTAGAGACGGGTAAAGATCAAGGGCCCTACCATTTAGTGACAACCACTGCTACTATAATGCCATCAACACATGTGACTATAGAACGAGTGAAGGAAGGTCCCTTACCCTCACCTATGAGGGAGGAAACAACTGAAGAAGAGCCACGTGAAGCTGAAGAGAAAACTGTGTCCAGTAAGATGTATCTGGCGCAAGGCCGAGGATTGTCTAATGTGCCCTTGGAGTTAGAAATTAAGCTAGCACCCGAGAATTTGATGCCTCAATCTGCAGAACCGGGTCTTGAAGAAGATGGAAGTGTGGAAAATAAAGGAGGGATTCACACAGTTTCCAAGACTGTATGGACGACAGCTACCTCTTACCGTATCGAGCAACCCAAAGCATTGCCAAAACATGAAGAACCAATCAAAGCGTTTGAAATAGCACCAGTTGAACAAGGAGTGGAAATGGAAGTTGTTCCAACTGATGAGGATTTGAAGGTCGCAGAAGAACCGCAGTTGTACCAAGAGCCTGAGTTTTCAAGTGAGCCACTAGGCCCTGGAACATACCAAGTACAGACCCTATACCTGCACATTATAGAACGTATATATGTTTTAATCGTGGAGAGAAGATCTATTATTGTTCTTAGCCTTGCTAAGTACAACGTACGTTTACGTTTCTCTCTGGAGGCATTTGTTAGCTGGCTGATGGCGACAGAGAGGAAAGCTATCTATTTGAGGCCCATTTCCTGGAAGTTAACTGAAATCCAAGAACAACGAAAGTACATCAAGGTATCTTTACTAAAATGTTGTGGGTAGTTTTTGAATAAACAGCCCCAGGACTTAATAGCACCCGGGATATATATTTAGCAAAAAAAGTTGGTTAAGTGAAATCAAGGCTAGCAAATTAGTGCTCATGTTTGTTCATGTTTTGCACAGGTGAAGTTTTGAGTGATAGCTCTTTGAAAATATGTTTAGTTGAAGGGCTATCCTCGAACATCACCTTTCCAACAGTACCTCATGGTGATGGTATTTATTGAGCCTTGAGTTGATTTTACTGATTATTGTACCTTCTGGCCAACACATTAGTAGTGTTGTAAAAAGTGTATATGACAAAAAGTTTTCTCTGACTTCATTTTTTCATTTGTCTTGCAAAACAAAAGGGATTTCAACGTTTATAGATCCTAAAAACAACTTTAAACCCCTTTTCTTCATCCAAATCGAGCAAGGCTTTGGCTTTAAAATTGTCCCAAAGATCGCGCGGCCAAACGGTGCAAACTGTAAAATCACGAGGTAAATATTGTCAAAACACACTAAAACACGCAACGCAAAAATTATCGTCACGACCTTAATGTCAACCCAGTCTCCGAGACATTTTTACAGTGAATTTTAGCCTTCTTTTGGTCGCTTAAAATAATAGATTATTTCCTTCACTCGTATTCTGATGTCCTCTTTTATGCAAATCAATGAAAGTAGTTAATTAAAAAAATTGTGTCATATACACTTGTTAAAAAGCTAAAGTTAAGGGTCTAGTTATACGGCGGTTGTGTTTGCATAAGGAACTGTTAACTTCTGGAAGTATGTGGGTTTCGTTAACGCCCCACGAAAATTCCAAGAACTGTTGTAAATAAACGGTTGACTCCCTCCAAGTAGTAGAAGTAAGAAAACTTCTGTTCCTTTAAAAGTGAATGCTAGCTCGCAAGTAAATGTTTTTTTTTTGTGAACGATTATACAAAGTAACTAAAAACTCAAAAAAATATGTAACTTATAAATGTTATTAGAGATAAAATGAGGCGTAAAATGAACTCCAAAGTGCCTTTTATTCTAGGTTAACTTAGCAACCGTTACGGAAATTCGTTTGATTGAAGACAAATTGTATTTTTGCAGCAGAAGATAAGGTTAGCCTCGTTAAACAAACTCTGGTTAATGGTGATAACATCCTTATTATTAACAGCAAAGACATTAAATGAGTAATTAGTAACGATAAAATGAAACAGTAATAAATAAGGGTAAAAATCATTTAAGTGAAGAAAATATTTCATGAAGAGCATATGTCTTTCAATTTGCATGCCACATGTAAAATAAAGATCTTTCAATTTGCATGCCATTTGTAAAATAAAGAACTTTCAATTTGCATGCCATTTGTAAAATAAAGAACTTTCAATTTGCATGCCATTTGTAAAATAAAGAAAACCAATCATAAAATTTTAGATTAACGAAAATTTACAGTTTCTTCACAGATATTGCAGTTTTATATCACGAGACCAGATGTATTTGACATGCACAATACACACTCATCATTTGCATGTGTAGCTTTTTGTTAAGTTTACTAACTTCAGATTAAGAATATAAATACCACCAACATGGTTGAATTGAACTGGAAATAGTTCTGTTTAGAGCTGTTGTCTTTTATGCGTATTGTCACAAGAGTAGATGTCGTTGACATGCATAGTACACACTCGTCATTTGTATGTACTGCATGTTGTTATTTTTACTAACTTCGGGTAAAGTTGGCTTAATAAAGAATACAAATATTACCAACATGGTTGAATTCAACTGCAAATAGCTCTGTTGAGAGCTGCTGTCTTTTATGTAAATTTTCACGAGACTATATTTTGTTGACATGCCCAATACACTCGTCATTTGTGTGTACTGCACGTTGTTAGTTTTACCAACTTCATGCAAGTTGGCTTAATAAAGAATATGAATGTCACCAGCATGATTAAATTCAAGTGGAAATAGCTCTGTTGAGAGCTGTTGTTTTTTATACGTATTGTCACGAGACGAATTGTATTTGACATGCACAATTCACATTCGTCATTTGTATGCACTGCACGTTGTTATTTTCACTAACTTTGGGTTAAGACCAACATGGTCGAATTAAATTGGAAATAGCTCTGTTGAGAGCTTTTTATCTTTTATGCTAATTATCACGAGACTAGATGTAGTTGACATGCACAATACATTCGTCATTTGTATGCACTGCACGTTGTTACTTTTATTAACTTCAGGCAAAATTGGCTTAATAAAGAACATGTATATCACCAACATGGTTGAATTCAACTGGAAATAGCTCTGTTAAGAGCTTTTTATCTTTTATGCTAATTATCACGAGACTAAATGTAGTTGACATGCACAATACATTCGTCATTTGTATGCACTGCACGTTGTTAGTTTTATTAACTTCAGGCAAAATTGGCTTAATAAAGAACATGTATATCACCAACATGGTTGAATTCAACTGAAAATAGCTCTGTTGAGAGCTGTTGTCTTATGTAAATTTTCACGAGACTATATATAGTTGACATGCACAAATCACACTCGTCATTTCTATGTACGACACTTTGTAAAGTTGGCTTAATAAAGAATAAGAATATCACCAACATGGTTGAATTCAACTGGAAATAGCTCTACTGAGAGCTGTTGTCTTTTTATGTTGTCATTTTGTTGTCGGCATTATTTGAGTGTGTTCGAAATAGCTTTGGATATTATCACGTCATGTAAAGTCCATTTGGTTGCACCTGCTTCATTTTTGGCTTCCTTTGCAGTTTAAGTTTAAAGGACTTCGTTTGTCATCCCAACGATTGCCCTCCAAATATCTCATTTCGCTGGGAACAATCATACCCTCGAGCACACACCACAAACGAAAATTCTTGTCATATGCAAACTGCCCGTCTGTCCAATGCTTCCACGCTTGCAACTTGCACTTTTGCACTTTGCTCTATATCACTTCACATTGATAATTTAAGTTTTTAAACAAGCTAAATTAACTTAACCCCCGCTTGAATTTGCACGTGCTTGTGCTAACTACAATCTAGCATTCTAAGGATTAAGATTAATTGTGCCGTCAGTGCATTACGCTCTTATTTTAAACGGTTAATGTTTTCTTGCAACGATTGCTGTAACCATAAATAATTATTACGGGAGAACCGCTTCTTTACCAACAGGTTTAAAAGGAAACGCGAAGCATAATCAAATTTTGCGAAACAAAGGGTAATCATCTGGCTCACAGGGTTCATAGAGTCTGAAAACTGGAAAAATCTACAAACTTTTAACCGTTGTTCTGCAAAAAGCCCAAATGCATATTTATCCCAGATTGCCCTAACTTTTGAACCAGTAGTTGAAACCCTATAAAGTGCCCATTCATTTTATTTGTTATGAAGAGTAGAAATGAACGGTGTTATTCATTCTAACTTTTGAACCAGTTGATGATACCCTATAAAGTGGCCATTCATTTTATTTTTTATGAAGAGTAGAAATGAACGGTGTTATTCATTCTAACTTTTGAACCAGTTGATGATACCCTATAAAGTGACCATTCATTTTATTTGTTTATAAAAATAGATTAAGAAAATGTTTATCGTTTCACCAAATTTTAAAGTTGACAATTTTCCAGAAAATTTGTGATTTTAAATTTCAAAACTTCAGCAGGAAAATGGTTAATATATCATTATCAGTGAAATTCCAATATTTCTTTTCAGCGAAAAAGTGTTGTCTTCGTAGATGAAAAGTATAGCTTTGCCAGTAATTTTCTTTTTCAACAAAAAAAGGGTGTTTTGGTAGGTGGTGCTTCTACCTTTATGAATAACCAAGGATTTTTTTAAATAAATTATTTTTTTCAACAATATATTTTTTAAATATTGTACTGTTATATAATTGATATATTGAACAGAATACTACATTGGTGCTTGGAGATACGAATCGTATCACTCGGGCTCCGGTGTAATATCCTGTATTTATAAAACTTTAACAAGAAGTAACCAACATCAAACTAATGTCACAAAATTGGTCACGGTTAGTCAATACAGGATGAAATCACACAACAGAAACCCGTCATCGAAGAGTTTCAGGAGGCTTCACAAGTGCTTGTACAGCAAGCCGAACCTGAGGTCGGTGCTGGGATGGAAGAGGAGATTAATGGTATCTTGGATACGTGGAATCACGTAACTAAGGTGGTAGATGAGCGCGAAGCGAAGCTGGATATTGTTGGCCCAGCCGCTGAAAAGTACCAGGATGATTTGGACAAGCTGTCGACGATTGTAGCACAAATCGAGGGTAAGCTGCTGGCACAGAAAGCGTTTGGCCCTGAACCAGAGAAGATCTTGGCAGAGCAAGAGGAAATTAAGGTTGGCTACATTTCTAGTCTCTTATCTGAGGATATATTTTTGTTTTTTGTTACCACCTAACGGAAAAGTTATGAAAACCACACAGTTAAAGAATTTCCTACATTTTAATGATTTTAAAGCACCACCATTCATACTACTAATAGTAGTAATACTACTACTACAACTACTTCTACTACTACTAATAATAATAATGATCGTAATAATAATAATATTATTAATAATGATGATGATGATGATGATAATAATAATGATAATAATAATAATAATAATGATTATTATTATTATTATTGTTACTAGTATTATTATTTATTGCTATTACCATTGATGCTAACTACTGCTACAACTACTATTATTGCTACTACTACTACTACAGTACTGCATCTTCTACTAAAAGTTATGATACATGACAATAAACTTGAAATAAATAACAGTTGTTATAGGATATATTATAAATACTTTTAATCTAACGTACAGCACTATTCTGTCTGAGTCCAAGAATCAGCTTTGTCCCAAAAACAAAATGAAACAAAAAATCTAAACATATAAGTACAGGAGAAAGTAATGTGATATGAAAACCCAGACTTTCCAAATGATTTATTTACTGATTATATACGTACACTTACGAATTAAGTGGAAGTATACCCTAGATTTTGGTGAACAGTGAAGGAGTTGAAATAAGTTATTGAATAAGAAGAATATTGAGTACAATCACCAAACCGTTCCTCCCGACCATGCGCAAGTGCAGTTTTGGTTTGGGGACGGTTTGGTGATTTTCTATCAAATACTAACTTCAAAATTATGTTTTAAAATGCTCTAAACTCGCATTTGTCTTTAAAACTACCAATCCCCCCAAAAAAACTTAAAACTATTTCCAAAAATCTGAAAATATTCAAGATACTACCCTTCATTCACTCTGTGATCGTATGACTGGGTTTTTAGCATTTCAAAGTATAGACGGTGATATTAAAAATAACGCTTAGTTGCATCCATTCGTTAAAATGGTGACAGAGGTGAAGAAAAACTTTTGACTTAATTGATAGTTAGTTAATAAAGGTTTTCACTCTAACAATTTGGATTTGGCACGTAACAGACACGTAGTTTCTTTGTTTCACGTGTTGTGTTTTATAATCTGGTCTTAACTTTGAGTGGTGTATTAACGCCGTTCAAAACAAGAGAAATATACGCTCCGAGACTCAAAAAAAGTGGTCGATCGTATTAATGGGGTATTTTTATAAGAAAATGTATGGCTAAATATTTCGCCGGCCAAAAAGTGGTTGTTAAAACCAGGTGGTCGTATTAACGAGGTGTTCGTATTAATATACATAAAATATTATAAGTTTATAATCAACTTTATTTTATCACTACCTACGTATTATAGATACCACGCTAGATATTTTAAATATTATTTATAGGTGTGAGAAGAGTACTATAAGTATAAATTGCTGACAATGTGTAGAACGCCTTATAATGAAAATCTTTGTGCATAGGGTTCGTAATTATAATTGTAAAATGTCATTAATGATTGAAGTTGCATTACAAATACTATAAACGTTCGCCCAGTTTTTATGGTTTTAAAATTGCTTTGTTTTCATTGTATCTTGACAATGCGATTTTTCTAATGTGTAAATTATATTCGTATTTAGATAGTCATAACCACCGAACGATTATGTTCCAACTAGGATCAGAGTTCCGTGCTTTTGTGCAGAGTGAAAGCTTCCCTCGTTGAGCTAATCGTTTTCTGAATAATCAGATGGTTTAGATTACAAGCCTACACGAAGTACTTACCGAGGCTTTGTCAGTTTATGTTATGTGCCTCGTAATGCCGATATCTGTCTCAGTCAAGTGCAGAACAGATGTTTATTTACTCATGACTTTTTTAGAACTCTGATAATTCTGGTGTTAGTTCCTCTTTAAGGCAAATACAGCAATAAAAATCTTCCCCATAATGAAGGATTGTAGCTCAAAACGTCATCTTTGTATGTACATCTTACGCCGTTACGACGATAAATTCATCAGACGGACACGTTAAATTAACTTTTTTATAACCATTACTTCAATTGCAATCATTTACGTTAGTTTTTTGTCGTATAGTAAAAATAGCAACGGAACAATAAAGTAATCATTTAATGGAACAGCTGTAACGTTTGGAAATTGGCTAATTTCCTATGTTCCTAATGAGAACTGGGAATTTTCTAGTCATGCAGGTGACTTCTCTCATTTTAAATTTTTCAATTTAAGTTTTTAAGAAAGTTAGTTTAGAAACGAAATCGTTTACCTATAGCAGGATTGCTAGAAATTATATTCATAGCAAAGACTCGATAATCACAAAAGGACCAAATACTACTTTGTATGACTTTTTTATTTTTGAATTAAGAAGTCGGGTTTGTTGGCAGTTTTTATTTTGACATGTAAATCGCGTAAGACCCAATTATAAACTTTGCTTGGTGCAGAATGATTCTACATTATTCGCTGACACAGTATGAATGATTTTATGGCCAGAAAATGGTGTCATTTCTATTGATATTTAATTTTGCAACCAATGACAATCAATATAATGGGTTTTTATTGTGAATCCAATATATTACTTTTTGTGTTTTGCCATCTTTTGTTTATGTTTTTTGTTGAAATCAAGCGACCCAAACTCTTCATGTAAATAAGGTTTTGTGAATGAATAATTAACGAAGACAAAAACTGTGACGGCCGTTACATTTAGCCGTCTGTTAAATACCCAAAAATGCTCTTAAAAATATTACATACAAATTTATAATTTTGGCACAAGAGGAAGTCCAGCAATCAGCATAAAATGGAATATTTGCCAGACTTCCTGATTATCTGTTACATCGGTGTTCATCAAGGAACATGTAAAACTCAAGACGGCGTGATATATATTCCTTCATATTTGCGGTAATATATTTTTATTCACTCACACAACGTTAGCCGTATTGTGGTGCAACGAGTTTTAAGGAAAAATGGATAGTGGCGATTCGGAAGAGAATTCGTCTGATTTTAGCTGCGATTGCAGAGATTGTTCGTATCCACGAAGGAGAAATCGTCATTCGAACAGCGGAGTCAACTCTCGTAGTCGTGTTCCATGTGAAAGCTACGGTCGTGCATTTTGCCTTACTGTGGCTGGAAGGCGCAATGTTTCAAGCGGTAGACCTAATAGCAGTCTTTGTTTGTATGATGTACAGAAAAGTGTCGATACTACAGCGAGCGAACGTTCGATTTCACCGCTTATGCATAAACCAACTCGTTCGCAGTCTTGCAGTTCAGGTTTGGATGAATACTCTAGTGATAGCACCTACGGTCATGATTTTGTCTCAAGGGAGAAATCTTTGCTCGATACGCAGCCAAAATTTTACGCACAACAAAGGGAGACGGAGGTTACTGTGGACGATACCAAAATAAATCATTATCAGGAAACCAGATCGGAGCGACATTCGAGTGAGCCTGTTAAGTTTATAAATGTTTGGTTTGGGAATTTAATTGAACCAAATTTGCGGGATTTCACGCATCAACCGACACATCACAGTAAAGACTTTGTCGATTCGGGCTTGGATGAGAAAATTGAAGCACAAAGAATTTTAGAAACCGAATGTCCTGTTTCTTCGCCGAAGGTAAGCAGAAGCGCTTCGTGGTAATTATGTAGCGTCTTGTCAACGAGGAACAATTTACGGCAGAAAAAAGGTTTTTCCGCTTCGCTGTGTACTACCTTTTAAAAATGAGATCTTATATCTAGAATTGTTTTTAACCTCTCGCCCAACCCAGTGTTACAAACCCTAACAAAATTATATCGAAAACTTTAACTTTTAGAAAATAATAATCGATCTTGTGTTTTGTGATTGCTGTCACAATTTCACTTTCGTTCAATATTTTCTCGTAGATATAAATATGCATAAAGATAGAGTTTTCCTTTTCAAATTCAAGTTTCGTCTAAAACAATATATAGATTTATCAAGACTTCTTGGTTAGATTTATGAATAAAAAGCCGTACGGATCGCTGATTATAATTGATGCCTTTGTACATTGCATGATAAAGTCGGCTGTAGGCTTCAAAATATTTTCATAACGTAACGGGTGTCTGGAAACAAAATTCGGATAGCGAACGATCTTACTTTAGCGTGATTTTCCCCAGAAACGTGATCCATAGGTCAAATTACTGAATCTAAGTGCGGTTTTTTGTGTTGTTACATCAAATTTTCACTAATTTTGAACCTTCGTTATGCATCGTGTTCTTTTAACATCTTAGCGTTTTGTTCTATGAATGATTCTGTTTCGATATTGTTTGTATATATGATAATAAGTATGAGAACTGAATCTAAATGAGGAAATGATAAAATTCTCTGTTGGTTCCGCCTGTCATTCGTTTTGTGCTGGCAGCAGGTCATCTCTTCGAATTTTTGCGAAATCCAGTTTGTTGTTGTATTTTAGTTCAATATTTCATCGATTTCCTTTGTTATTTGCTATCAAAAGGAAACACCTAATCGATTTTTTAAATTTATAGTGCTATTTGCGTGTTAGCCGGATTTGTTTCACGGCGCTGTTTCAAAGAAAAACAATCAAGAAATATAATATTTTTCCGAGAATAATAATTCCTTGCTGGTGTGGACGCGTGACTGGTTTTGATTTCGTAATAATCTGAAAGAGCTTTATTTTTCGTTGTGTTGTTAAATGAAATAATATTATTGTATTTAGAAATATAATCTTTGCCTTTTCAAACACGTGTCAGTGAAGCGTATAAACTAATGCATGAGTTGAAATGACGGTGAAGAGAAATAATAATTCATTGTTTGCACTGATAATCCTGAGGTAGAATTGAGCTGTTTGCAAAACTAGTTTTCTGGTTCGATTTTGAACGGCAGTGTAAGATTTTGGACACTTTCTGTCGACCTTGTAGTTATTTTTATCTGTTTATATTTGTTTTGTTTGAAGTGTTTAGATTTCAAAAGGAGTTTGGTTAAGGTTGAATAATTTCTTTGGACTCTTGCCGAAATGTTAAAAATAGAGTGATGCCGCGAGGCAAATGTTCAGATTTTTCGCACTTTTGTGATTTTTGTGAGTAATGTAGCAGGTGAAGACATCAACAGCAGTTTAGTAATAGCCGCTTAGTAACAAAAACATAACTAATAACATTTAAAAACAATAAATTTTAAGATAACATAATTAAAATGAT
Source organism: Palythoa grandiflora (assembly GCA_026546935.2). NCBI lineage: Eukaryota > Metazoa > Cnidaria > Anthozoa > Zoantharia > Sphenopidae > Palythoa > Palythoa grandiflora. The sequence continues at coordinate 13,006 of JAOCPT020618920.1, forward strand.
TTAGGGAGCGGCTAGACAAAACAATGTCAATGTGCCAATTATAACCTGCGTTGTGCCCGTAAAAGGCAATAATGTTTTCACGAACAAATTATAAAAGCTAACAAAGAGTTATAGGGTTCCTACCGAGTCTGGATACTTGAAAAAGTTTGGAAATACAACAAAAATTTGGGAAGTATGGAAAAATCTGGAAAATTGAACAAATGTCAGGAAAAAGTCATGGCCGCGTTCGAAAGCTGTTTAACTTTAACCGCGGATTAAGCCAAAGTTTAAAAAGCAAATTTTTCGCCCAGAAATTAGTTGCTTATAAAGTACACTCTTGCAAGAATTTCTAAGGAAAAAAAATCTTAATTCCACAGTTGCAGTCCAGATCAACGTCTTTAAGGCTACACAAAGAGACATATGGAATATAACTTTAACCCTGGGTTATTGCTAATCAGCTGCTAAACAACTACCTCCAGCAAGGGTTAAATATTTATCTTGTGTTCTTGTTTCTAAATTTGTACAGACTGATTTGAGCTGCGATTTTGGAATTAAGGACGAAATGGCAGCTTGATTTTTGACTTAACCCAGGATTAAAGTAGAACACATGACACAAGCAATAGAAACTTCAATTTGTCAGATTTTTGGAAACGATACGGACCAAATTTTGAGTGAGTCGGGAAGAAAGTGTTTCCCTGTTTAGCCGCGCGGGAAACAGATATCAATGACTCTCATCTGCTTAACACGGCTCCAAGGGGCCACTTGGCTCGTAAAAGGATTTAGCTTTACCGCTAGCTGTTTCATCATAATAATCCTTTAGTCTCTTTTTCATCACGTTTCATTTATTTTTGTAATCCCTTGTTTCTTCCCTTTTGAAGCCCACTAAGTCCAAATAACGCAATATCCGGCTCCTTAAGATATGATGGGAGCACCAAGGTTTCACTAAAATATCCTTGTCCTTATATATTTGGCCTATCTAATATTGATTTAGCTTATGTAGTCTTCGTTTTTCTGGGCTATAAATACATTTATACTTTAGAAGATAGAAAGTGTTTTGTGTAAAGGATTTTTTTTTTATTTTGTGATCGGTGGGGTTTAATGATACTTCACTTGAAAGTTTCAGTCAAATAGTAATAAATAGTAATAATTTTTTCTGTTTTGGAGTATTCAAAACAGAGTAAAATACGTTTGGCGTCTTTTGTGCTCTCCTAGATTATCTTGTTTTGACAGACATAATGGTTCTTTGTCTCATTGCATTTTAGTGTTTTTATAACCATTGTTGTGACAAAGAATACCACGTTACTTTTGCGTATCAGAACAAACTGACAAGCATTTATTAACATATTTATCACCATTATCATTTATTGTTATTGCTATCCCGGTGTTGTGGTCCGCAGTTCCTCTTAAGGGTCTGAAGTGAAATCTTCTACTGAACAGTGACCATATGCATCCCTTTCCCTTTAGGAATAAAGCTTAATAAATCATAAGCTAAATCCTTTCCTTTTATGGGTCAAAGTGGCCCATTGGATCCGGTGCTTATTGTATCTCCGGTTTCTGTCGTGTTAAGCGGATGAGAGTCATTGACTCCTCCTGGACAGGACACTAATCCATCACAGGTTATCCCCCAGCAGAAACTGTTACTCATTTTAGGGGATGGAAAGCTGAGTCAACTTTGGCAGAAAAGAATGTCACACAAATGTTCAACACACAGCTGAGCCGGGGTTTGAACCCGGGACCTTGTGGTCCACTGCGCCAGCCACTGTCCAATAAGACATAGATCATTATTATTAATTGCGATTTATCCTGTTTTTTCTAATAGGAGCTTGAGAAAGCCCTGGACGATGCTTCTGCTGCCACAAATAACTCAGGCCAGTACCTTCTGAGCCTGCAGGACTCCGATACAGATGTAGCAGCGGTTGACAGTCAGCTGCGTGCCCTCAACATGCGTGTTAAAGATCTCAAAGGTCGAATGATGAGGTTTGAAGAACACTATGATGATCACGTGAAGAAGGGGCGTGAGTTCCAGGAGGCCGTGGAGCGGCTTTTGGCCAAGTTTGGGACAAAGAAGGATGACTTGATGAATGATGAAGTCGATGAGAGGAATATGGAGGAAATAGACAACAAGATTGCAGAGTTGGAGGTAAGAAAAATCGACGAGTTTGTACTTTTTCTTCTTTGTTTTCTTTTCTCTGCTTCTTTGTTTTTTTCTTCGTTTCTTTGTTTTTTTTTGCTTTGTTTTTTTTCTTCGCTTCTTTGTTTTTTTTCTTCACTTCTTTGTTTTTTTCCTTCACTTCTTTGTTTTTTTCTTTGCTTTGTTTTTTTTTCTTTGCTTTGTTTTTTCTTCTTCGCTTCTTTGTTTTTTTTCTTCGCTTTGTTTTTTTCTTCGCTTCTTTGTTTTGTTGTACTTTTGTTGTTGTTTTTCTTTGCTTTTTGTTTTGTTGTACTTTCACTTATTTACTTTTTCTCGTCGCTAAGATGGCCTCGTTACTTGGGGACAGACATTAAAAAAGTTTTGTGCTATGGGGTGGGGAATTTTCAGTTTGCAGGATTTTTTTGTGGCTGAAAGCCTCTGGACGAATTTTTTCCCTCCAATATCGTTTTGTTTATCATTTAGAAATCAAAAATTTTAACAAAAAATTGTACTTTGTGAGCTTCGAGTGATTTCATTAAACTTGTGAAAGAATATTATCACATACATATAAAGTTACAAATAGTATAAAATTTTGATGAAAGGTTTACACAACCCCCCTTCCCCTACCCCCCCTCAAGGACGGGACTCTAATGCATTGCACGTTAACCCCCAGCAGAAGCTGATGCTTATTTTACCGACCTCTTAAGGAGGGAAAGCAGAGTCAACTTGTTTGGAAAAGAAAGTCTAGTTAGAGAACGTCTGGAAAGAGTGTGCGAATTTTATTTCAAAGATCCGTACGAACTCTGGCAAAAGGAGCAATTGATAATAGGTTAAGCTATAGAAAAATATTTTTTTCAAAAGCTATGTTTATATTTCCAGGCATTGCAGCGAGACATGAGTAAGGAAAGGCCAGTTCTTAGTGCTGCCACGACCTCTGGGGAGTGGCTGATAAGGAACGCCCGAAAGTCAACTGTCAGGTAAATGCTTAAGTTTTGAAGTTACTATACAAATGTGTTTCTATAAATGCATGCATGTTGGTGGCCCTAAAATTCCTAAAAATCCCTAAATATTTTCACTTGCCCTAAAAACCCTACTTGTTTCCTTTCTATGATGGTTAAGCGCGACTGATGTCATTGAAAGTGCATGGCGTGAGTTCTACATTTGCCTTACCTGGTCAAACTGCAAGTTTATTTGTGGTGTGGTTGAAAGTTTCATTGCGTAATTCGATCACTTTTGTAGTTTAAGAGTAAAAATGACCTTGCGAAAGTTGTTGATAGCTATTTCTGTTTCTCGGCATGTCCTGGTGACAATGATATCAAAACAGACTAAGATAGACAGACCGACTCCTTTACTTAATAAATAAAACTCAGGCTGGACCTGTCCGAGTGCTTGTTCAGCAGACCTGCTATCAGTAGGTACGTTTTTCGAAAGTGAAAGGAACAAACAGAACTAAAAAAAATTCAAGTCCCAAAAAGGTTGTTTTGCTTTGGTTCTTTTTCAAAGTGAAATCGTACTTGGTTGCTTATGTGCCGATACTGTAGATGCAAAATTTTTGTCATTAAATTTTGAATTTTGCCCAAATGCAGCTTACAAGATGGACGACCTGAAAGCGAAGTTATTCCGACAGACGTGCGCCAAACGTTAGACAAAGTTAAAGGCCTAATACATGATCTGGAGGCGACAATTAGGGATCAAAAGAGGTACTACAATACCTTAAAGTTCCAGCAAGTGCCGGTCGTTTCATCTGTAGACTCCAGATTTGAGGATACGTTGAGTAACTTCCATCTATGGCTCATGAACACAGAGGATATCATTAGTAGGGAGAGACCGCTGACTGCTGATATGATTCAACTGCGGGAGCAGCAGATCGCTCACACGGTAAGAGAGTTAAAGGGATCCTCCGCTGTCCAACAATTATTAATGTTAAATAAGACTTTTCTTTACCTTGTGCCCATATCAGCAGCTCTTGTCTGATAATTCTCTGTATATAGCTCAAGCCAAGCGTTTTGCTTTGATCATTTCAATAGTTTAAATTTCCTGCGCGCTGCCGCCATCTTGTGACGTATTATGGTTGCATTGCCAGACTACCACTCGTTCATTGCTATTGTTTTAATCGAGAGTGGAACCTGGCAGTGTAACAGTATTACAGTACTTCACATAACAAAATTTTACACTGGGATTGGTCATCGGCCGCTTCATGGTCCTCCACGATCTCACTTGTACTTGTTTACTGCAGGCCGTGAGACGGGACATTCTTTCTCACAAACCAACATATGAGTACATCGAAGCAGAGGGAGAGAAAGCCTTGTCAGCGGCTAAACCAGGTCCTATAAAAGAGGAATTGGAAAAGAAACTGGGAGAAGTGAAGAAGCGGTGGAAGGACGTCATGGAACACACGGACAACCGACGTGTACAGCTGGATGAAGTCTTACCTTTGGCTCAGAAGTACAATGATGCTTTGCAGAATGTGGAGGGTGTGGTGTCAAGAGCAGAAATTCAATTGGAGTCGTTCAGTGGCCCAGTGGCTGATCTTGACAGAGCTAAACAGCAATTGAGTGATGTTAAGGTGAGAGTTAAGGCAACGCTGTTGAGTAGGTTTAACACAGTGATAACTGCTTTATAGAGCATTTTCACTCAATCCCAAGAGACCCAAAAGACAAAAGACACAGCGGCCATGTTGGGGTTCTAGACA
>JAOCPT020619457.1:6841-17801 GCA_026546935.2 Palythoa grandiflora
CCTTTAAAAATGTCTGTCACGTGGTTATATACAAAAAGTCGCCTGATCTTGTGCAATTTGGAATTATATGCTTGTAATATTTTGAAAGTTCTCAAATAGGGCTGGTTTAACGGCTTGTCCAATTTTTAGAGTTTTCAAGACATCATTCATACCTATAAGTTCCAAATTGGACACGAGGTCAAGGTCATTTAAATGTATTCATTTTATGCTCTGGAGCTACGAATGTGGGACTATTTCATTTCAACAGCCGCAAAAGATTACTGGTGGTGCCCTGCATTTTATATTTATAGCTATGAAACTGAAAATTAAATTTTCTCCAGGAGCCAAGTACCCAAAGGAAATGGTGCGTTGCTCCAAGCTCCTCAGGAACAGCTGTTTACATACCCGACAGGTATATAATATTATTTTTATACAGACTTCAGAACAATTTTGTACTGGATCTCTGCATATGACGTAAAAAAGGCCAAAAGCTAATTTTTTTTTCAGCCCTCCGGACAATCTGGGTTTTTGTATAAAAGATCTAGGCCATAAAGCTGGACTTGCGGAATTATGAAACATATTATCGAACACCTTTCACTAATCAATGATTATTGCTAGTATTAAAACACTTTCTTTAATTTCTCTCATTGGAGTTAAGATTTGAACATAAACATCATTCATTTTGCCATAGTGTTGTGCTGGATCAGCCTCTTGAGGATGAGGATGGTGACTTAAAAGATAAAGAGGTAGGAGGGAATAACGGCTTCTGAATTTGTTAATCACCAAGGAAACACTAGGGATAATCACCAATACACTAGAGATTTTTTTTCATTCAAGGACTATATCGTCATCCTGAAATAAGCAATGTAGACCCATACTTGGCGCCTGTCCACCGCTGCTGTGCTACTTTCGATAATGGTGTAGAGCTCCAATAATAATATTGTTTATAACTTTAGTCAGCGGAAGTTAGTTTGGCTATGTTATAGTAACAATGATAATGATAATGACAACAAGAATTTTTAGAAAGGTGTTGGAAAATTGAATGTGAAAGATTCCTAACCCACTCTCATGGGACCATCCTGAGCTTGAAGTAAAATTTGACGGTAATTCAAGGAGAAGACGCCGAGGATTTTGAGGCGGTTGATCCTAAAGTCGCGCATACGAGGTCCAGGGACTCAACTTACACTGACAGACCTCGGAATCATTTTACACCTCCTTTTGAAAAGTTTCTTTGTGTTCTAAGCTCTTCATGGAAAGCAAGCAGTGTACCCTTTTCTTAAAAGTCTTGTTTACTTTTTAATTTTTCGTCGGGAGCAACAGTTTCTGTCCGTATTAGCAAGAGTACGTAATAGCGAGGTGTTGCAAGGCGAAAGTTGACTGTGTTTTGTGCTCGTTGGCGCTTAGCCAAAGCTACAACTAGCAACAAAAATAAAAATGCATGGTTGTAAATACGCAAGCAACATTTTAGTGTATTTTAAAAAGTTATCAACCCTGTTGCGTAAATAGTTACAATTTCTTTGTTATAATGTCCCGTCCTTTCGTGATTGTTTTAGGATCATGCGTTTAGACTGGAGGCAGTTAATGAAAAAAATAGAGTGACGTGGAATGCAGAGAGACGGTGCTTTTTAAACGCCGAAGCTGCTGAAAGGTACAGGAAATAATCCTTTGAGAACCTTTAGTCCGACCTTTTAGGCTAACTTTGCCAAAAATTAAGTTATTAATTTTTATCTTTATTTATTATTATTTTTTTTAAAAAAACTTCAGCCATTTGGTATGAGTTTTGGGTGTTGAACCCAGTTTCCAATTTGCGATTGGCACGACGCTGTCAGGAATATCCATCTATCTTTTTTAGATTTCTTGCCATTTAAGAAATTGTTGATGCTTAGCATCTGTCTGTTTTAGTAGTTAGTCTAGTCAAGTGCTGTAATCTGATTGTCTACAGTACTCGCAATCTATCAGGTGATAGGTAGTGTTTATGAGATATAAACAACTAATCCAATATGGCGTCCGCACTTCATCGTTTCCGGAAACGATCATATCAACATGCCCGACATCAACAAGTCATTACGTAAACAATAGTTTTTGTTTCCTGATTTGTATACCATATGCAGATTTGCATCTACTGATGAAGAGCCGACCAGGGCTTAAAACGAGAATTTATGAAATATTTTTAAACAGCATCAAACAACTTTTTAACTTATTTTATTATGCCTAATTACGATTTTAAAGTTTTTTAGTAGTAGTAGTAGTTACTAAGCAGAGCTCCTTTGTTGTGAATCATTATCTGGTTTTTTTAAATTTGGAATTTTCGAATTTGTTTAAAAAAAACCTTTTAAATAATTGTCATCATTCTTGCCCGAATTTTTATTCATTCTTGTCTTTTATAAGTGTACCTAACGTAAGGTGTTCAGCTTGCAGACCAAGGTCGCACAAAATCGTTACATTCCACTGGAGATAATGAGAACACCTGTCCCACAGCCCGCCAAAGCGAAGGGTAAGGGTGGTGCTGAGGAAGAGACGCCTATTTTCTACCACGGAGTTGCTTATGTGAATATGGCCCCCCTGTTGTACCCTGGAGTTACTAAAATTCGGGGGGCCTATATCGTGAAGCCCTATTTGGAGTCCGATGTATTTGAGAAAACCAAACGCAAGGGCAATTTAGCAGAGGAAGCTGCTAGAGTCGCCAGTGGCATGTCTAGGGTGTTACAGTCTGCAATGGGACAAAAGGCCCCAGTGCCATCTAAACCAGCTAAAGCCGATGCCAAGGCAAAGGTTAGTGATCATATCTTTATAAACCTGATCTACTAAATTTTGACTATTATTAGTTGAGGTTTTGACAAGAAAAAAGCAAGTCAAGGTACCACGTTCAGTTGGTTTGTGAGGTGCCGCAGGTAGAAAAGATAGTATACAATATCCATCAGTTATTACCCTCAGCTTTGAGGTGGAAAATGTTTTTGCCAAAATGCAACACCTACGAAGTGTTAATGCAGAATTTGTTGATTTTTCTTGGATCCCAATGGTGCACACTATCCACACACTATCCCTAAAGTCTTCTTTTTCATTGCTGCCACACGCGACTAATTTGCCAAAAGCCTTTGAGATTTCCTTTTTAAAAGTATAAACTTAATCTTTCATCGCAATTCTTTATTGGATTTTAGAAAATAATGAAATAATGCGTGCTCTGATTTTCAACAAATCTATTAAATTATATATCTGAACATAAATCACAGAATGACATCACATAACTCAAGATTTTATACTTATTTTCTAAAAGGGATAATACAGCATCGCGCCACCTAAAAAAATGGCAAAACAAATGGTATGTCATGAACTAACTTGGGAAAACTCAAAACTGCAGTGAAACCAAACTGAAATTTATAACAACAGTCCTTCAGCCTCGTATGCTCGCTGACTTTTAAGTATGAAGCAGATTCTAATAATATTGTGTTAGTATATTCAAGTAAATATGCAGATGATTATAAGACTAAAAACACTTACGGATCCGTATTTTCAACGTTTTTCTTGACTGGGCTTATTGTCCTACCTAGAGTTAAGTCTACGTCAAGGGTGAGAATCGAACTCCAAGGCTAAAACATTTTAAAGGGAGAAGATTTTTCCTAAATCAATATCTTCAAGTCCAACTTCTCCTCAGAAATTCAAAAATCATCACCAAAGCTTCTGAAGTTGCTACCAACTTGCATAAAACAAAAATATTAATTTTGTTGCACTTCACCTTAAAGAAAGGAAAAAGAAAGATGTAGGCCAAACGCAAGAAAAATTGTTATTATTATCATTTATTGTAGTATATTATTATTATTATATTATTATTATCATTTATTGTAGTATATTATTATTATATTATTATTATCATTATTATTATTATTATTATTATTATTATTATTATCATTATTATTATTATTATATTGTTATTGTTGTTTAACTATAAAATTAAGCGATATCATGTCTGTTTGACGACATTTCGAAGTTGGCTAACTTCATTTCAAGTCATTGTTCGAAAAGCAAAACGAACTTTATATAGGTGTGCTGAATACATTTGAATACATTATAAGCTTGGCTGAATTGCACAACAAAACAAGGAAAACAAAAGCAAAACTTGAAAGGTGTCAAACAAAAAGTTTGGCACGTACAGAATGTGATTGAACGTTGATTTTCTGAATGAACAGCATCTCGTAGACCAGGCAATCAAATTTGCTTCTGCATTTCTTTAGCACTATAAATTGAGAGTCATTGATTTAAGCTGTAATGCTGTGGTCACGCTGAAGGTGTTGACTAATGGAGGATCTTTTATGCTCTGTTATGCGTTGATGAAGGTGTCGCTACAATGAAAACTTGATAAGAACGATGCCACACCGCGCTCAGAAACTCTCATCCACCGAAGTAGTATAGTATGAGGAGAATTAGCCGTATTTTGGGGTTTTTCTCATTAATGTGCGGTGGGAATTGCTTATCTTAGGATGACGTCATACGTCATGATTTCTTTTGTATTCTAACTTATGAATAAAAAGCCGCACGTATAAATTATGACATCATCCCTAACTTATTGTTTTCGTGTCGTTGTTAGTTTCTTCAATCAAGTTTCTAATATTTTTATTTTTAATATGTCTAAGAAGCCGTAAATACCAAAACACTGCAAATATAAATATTCAAAGATCATCCAGCCGTTGCAGACTCATTAAGATACAAAATCTCACGAACAGCTCTTAAAAGCAAAACAATAGAGGATTAATTTATTGTTTCTTTTTAAAACGTCGTTTTTACTTCTTGCTTGGATTTGCATAAGCTTTATAACTTGTTTTAAGCTTCTTGAAAATTGTTTGTAATTTCTATAGTTTTCGAACTGGGAAATGTAAACACTGCTTGGCTCTACTAGATTTATAGTGTTTGACTCGAATTAAAACTAGAAACATTACGCGTGATGGTACAACCCTCAAAACAAAAGAATAATCACGCAAGTTTGGGCAAGTCGTTCAAAACAAAGGAATCCTCATTTTTATTCATGAGAGATTTTAGGGATGATGTCATAATTTATGCGTGCACTCTTCGTATTCATAAGTTAGAATACAAACGAAATCATTTATGACGTATGACGTCATCCTAAGATAATCAATTCCTTCCGCACGTTAATGAGATGTATTGCAAAAATACGGCTAATTCTCCTCATACTATACTGCTCACCGATGAATACTTCCATCAAGAAGTCTCCAAACTACGAACTGTGTTTACACGATTAGCATACCCTATCAGTCTCATAAATTCAGCTCCAAACAAGTTCCTCAACAACAACACAGTTCCAGTCAAAGAAACCGCTCAGCGAGAGGTAGAAATAGTACAAATTTCCATCCCATTCAATGACCAGAAATCAGCCAACTCGCTTAGAAGACAGATAAAAGTGTTGAGCAACAAAACCGGAGTGGTACTACAGCCGATCTTTATTAGTAGAAAACTAGAAGATTTGAAACTGAAAGAAGCTAAACCGCATATTATAAATCGACACTGCATTGTTTATATATTTAGATGTGATTTGTGATTTGCAACGCAAATTATTTGGGCTAAACGGCTCGACACCTTCATCAACGCATAACAGAGAAAAACATCCTCCATGTAGGTCAACACCGGATAGTTTCAGTGATGGCGATTGTGACTGTTTTAGCCTTCAGGTGCTGTACTAAAACCGGATAGTTTTAATGATTGGGATTGCGACTTTTTTAGCTTTCAGGTGCTGTACTAAAATCCAGAAGTTTCAATGATTGAAATTGTGACTGTTTTAGCCTTCAGGTGGTGTTCTAAAACCGGATAGTTTCAATGACGGAGATTGTGACTGTTTTAGCCTTCAGGTGCTGTTCTAAAACTGGATAGTTTCAATGACGGAGATTGTGACTGTTTTAGCCTTCAGGTGCTGTTCTAAAACCGGATAGTTTCAATGACGGGGAAGCTGCAGAAGTCAAGAACGTTGAAGGACAGGTAATTTCTTTTAACAGATTATACTTTAACTTCTACTAAGTTCTAGTCTCAGTGTCTTAGCTTGCGACGTTGATGATACTATTTAACTGTCTTGACTTATGTGACCTTCCAAAACCTTTAACACTTAATTTTTACAAGTCTATCACAGCACGAATCAACCTCGAGCCCGAATCAACTATGAGTCACAAGTGGACTTCGTGCTGTGAGCTATGTGAACTTGGTTTGAGCTTTTTGAATTCGTGGTGAGCTATTTGATTTTGGTGTGAGCTATTAGCGTATTGATTTTGATGTGGTCTTTCGGAATGTTGGACCATCGTACACATCTCATTCTTGACACTATTTTTATTATGTATATCTCTTAGCTTCTTTACGCACTTTGACCTTGAATTAGCTTGCTCAGTCTTTGAGTAAACAATTCCAGTGAATGATATGTAATTTGGCTGCTCGGTAACTTCTGTGAAAGATTTGTTTGAGGCTGCTTGAAACCCAAATAGGAAGCGAACACATCCCTCTGATTGCCGGTCAAACGCTCAACCCACTGAGCTACAGGAACTCACATGTTTTGATATTTGGAACACTGGGTACGTGTCCTGCGCTAGCCTCAATATATTCATACGTTGATGAGTTAATAAATGATAAATGAGTAATTTTGCAAAATGGAAACTCCAGTGAAAGATTTTTTTGTCTTTTAAAGCTTCTTTTTCTCATCCAGTAAACTTAAACTACAAATAACTTTAGCTAACATTATAAATTTGAGGGAAATTAAAATAATCATTTGGTTTTTATGAAGCAATATCTGGATGCCAGAACATTCATCATCCTTGAAATAGAAGTATCAAAACCACTCGTACCAAAGAGGCCTCCATCAGTAATAGCACGCAAGTATGTTTACTATTACGTTTCCGGTATACCAAGCCGATGCAGTTATCGTATAACATTGCTTACAAAGTCTTAGTGATTTGTGAACTGAGGAAGTAGTCAGAAACTGCGTAATGGTCACAAACATTCAAACATTCATGTACATGTTTGATGATTTTTTAACTTGAACACCGTGAGTAATGAAATTAGACTGACGTTTCGGACTATAGTCCTTCGTCGGAGTAAAGTGTGTGGGAGATAAGAAGAGAGGTGGTTATATAGTTGTGTAAACAACGATTACAAAGGAAATAAAGGGATAAAAAAGTGTGAGAAAAAAACCCAAATGTATGAAAAAGATAAAAAGTACAGAAGGCAAAAGGATAAAGAGACAAAAAACGAAAAGACAAAAGGGTCAGAAATAACAAGAGTCTAATTAAATGCGAAGTGTTCATTTATGCAGTTGGGATTGAGAGTGCCTAAAGCGTGAATAAGTCGCATTTCTTTGGTTTTGCGACGATCGTTGCCGCCGTTGATGCGAGATAAGCCAAAAGCGACAAAATTAGAAATAGAGTGATGAGAGGAATTAAAATGGCGGGAAACAGGTTTAGGAAGATCGTTGTTACGTATTCATGTACATGCTGTATTTTGAGGAATGAAATTTCCCCATGCACTTGTTCGTGTGGAACGATAGGCGAGTTAGTGAATTAAAGAGGTTTTGGAAGCACCGGTACTGTGTTTTCGTATGCTTTTCATTTGCTGAACGCAGTTTTGTCTTCGCTGTTGTATGGTTTTTACACACTTCAATTAAACTAGCTCTGTATCTATATGGAAACTCCCATACGGTAAATGTGATGAGTAGATTTAGTTACATCAACCCGACAACATGATTCCGGGAACTTGGTGCGACCTTGAGACATTACATGTTCAGGGTGCACTTTCTTGTCTCTTTATTGACATCGTTCCATCCTTCAAAATTTTCTGCTTGTTTTTCTTTAATAATGTGCTTCATCATTAGAGGCGTTTTGACCTATGAGAAGGTTACTGAGCCGGTGTTGAATTGAAGATTTTGAATTTGGCTGATAAAACTTCCATCTCATATTCCCCCATAAAATACAATACTTACAGCTCTAAAGTAAAAGTTTTGTCGATTTATATACGCATAGACCATTCATCCAATTTATCGTGCAGCTAATATTTTGTTTAAAGGGTTGTTCGAACTGGAACGCTTGTCACATTCTACGTGTGCTTGATCAGTAATTTTTCGTTTTTAAGGGTTGCTGAATGCATTCCTCCACGACCGGTATTTGCGAGAAAAACTGGTGGATCAAAAAAGGTAAACTTTGTTACTGATCATGTAATTTGTTTTTTCTGTTGTACTTAGTTTGATCTGCTGCAAAACGTTATGCCCAGAGCGACTTTTCTTCCTGTGGGTTTGTAGTGACTATCAGACTTTAGATATTATACTAGCATCCTTCGTTATCACCTCTATCATTGTCATTTTAAAAATTATCATGTAATATTCTTAGAAAAGCAACTAGTAAATTTCTAAATAACTTTTTTTCTTTTAGGCAGTAGAAGATTACCACACTCAGGTAGCGACTGTAGCGAATTCCCTCCTGGAGGAGTTTAGGTGTGTACATTCTTCTGTGTTCGTTGTGAAGTAGAATTCTTTAATTGGTAAGAGGAGAGCCTCATAGCTTTTTCTGGAATACACGAATGTTGTCAACTAATTTGGGTGCAAATTTTCTCATAAGGATCATGTTTGGGGAAGAGCTTATGCAAGGGAACTTTGAACACTCGAACGAAGCAGTTGACCAGAGGCAAGTTATTTCCTAATACCTTGTACCTGGAAAAATATGAAAGGACTTTTATATTTTGTATAGCAATTTTGTTTTTCACCCTTTTGTTTTAGGAGAAGAAAGTTTCTATATGAACTGAACACTTCTGGAAAATACTTCGCCTTTAAAGAACAGTTGAAGGTAATTTTAAAAGCATTAGTTTGAAAAAATTGAAGTAGAACCAATATTACATGTTACAATGTTTTATGATTCATATCTCACATATTAATAATCATTCTCCTCACCTTCAAAACTGTACATACCCAATGCAAACCCCTGAATATATCAACCAACTTATCGACATCAAACAGAAATCCTCCTACAGTGAACTATTCGTTATAAGTCCCAAGAACTTCAAAACACCTTGATGATATGCTGCATGGTCTTTTTCTTTAGCAACACTCCAATTATGGCACTGTCTACAAATGCACATAAAGCAGACATATAAAATAACTGTGTTTAAAAAGACACTCTAGACTTTTTTATTTTGTAGAACATACGATAACATTATTGTATTTCCATACAAACCCGATAATTTTTTGTCTTAAACAAATCGAAAAATGATTGGGTTTGTATGGAAATACATTGAAACACTTGAAATAAAGAATTAAAAATTCATGAAGTGACTTCAAAGCTTTTCTAGACCCAGACTTAGCAACTACCGGCCATCCTCGTTGGGCGCGGCCAGCGCGGGAACTTTAAACCTCGATTTTGTGGTGAAAATGTGATGCAATCAAAAAATATTTTTTAGAATACTTGTCTACGCATTCTAGATATATCGAAATCGAAATTAAATTCCGTCATATGGACACTTTAAGGATGCATCGTTGACATCCAGTAAGTAATACCAGATCTATAATTTGCGTTCCTATTGTAGTTAGAAAGCTACCTTTACCTCAAATTTGGATGTAACCTACACGAACACTTTGCGTTTGTAAAGTTACATGATATATTCATTTTCTCAAGTTTGTTTTTTCTTCCATTCTGTCACCCACAGCATAATATCATCAAGATTGTTCGTGAGAAATACTTGCAGACAACGGCGTTCACGGACAAAGACAAGCTGCAGAACTTTCTCAGCGAACTGTATGTTTTCCTTGTGGATCAGATGCACATCTCATTAAACAAGGTACGAGAGGCAGCAAAACTGCTATTTTTTTGCTTACTTTGATTGCTTGTCTATTACTGTGTCGTAAGCTTAAAGGGGAAATAAAGTCCAAAGTTGAATAGTTATTTAATTTGTTTTTGTAGTTAGGACAGCTCATCAAATTTTTATTGTTTGATAACTATTTTCTTGAACATCTCTGCTTAGAAGTGGAATGACTGGCTTTTCCTTTCCAGAAAAACAAATTTGGACTTTATTATCCCTTTAAGAAACGTTAGCATTTTTTTGGCCACTGTGCGTTCAGATTGAAGAATCATATATGCCTAAAATGGTTTAATGAGGGTAAAATAGCAGAGTTTTATTGTCATCACTTTTTATGTTTTTAAAGCGTTATCATTCTACTTTCAGATTTCAGTATTCACGTCATTCAGAAAACAGTAATGCAGATAAATGTTGTTTTAATTCATTTATGTTTTCTAGGACAAAGAATCACAATCTTTACTACCATAAATCTTCTCATTTTGTGTAACGCTCATTTTCACGAAATCTTCATCATCTTTCAGTGAAGTCCATAGCTGATTGTCAGTCGTTAGTTTTAAGGATGTAAAAGACTATTATTATTCCTCCTTCCAGTTTCTTTTTGTTGAAGAAGCTCCAGAAGGTCCTCCACCTGTTACTGACTCATCCATCCTGAAACACTTCGCCAGAGAAGCTGAGGTATTTTTTACTTAGAAAAGTATTTGAAGTAGCGAAGAAATACGACCTAATAACTTTTACATTTTGTTTAAACAATTTTATTATTAGAAGTCATAGCAACATCGAGTGAAATTTACATAGTATAAAAGCTAATTTACGTAATAATTATCCATAAGATATAAAATTTATTTGGCAAAACTTACATAAAAAAGGACTAATTAGTGTCTCTTTCAGTGGTTTCAGTGCCCAAACCAGACAAACAGGCTCATGAGAAGTATCTCAATAGTGCCAAAAATAATGATGATTATAATGATAATGATCATCATCAACATCATCATCAGTAATGGTAATGATAGTAATGCCCTCTCACTATAAGTTTTTAGACGGCAGCTGGGCTGGACTTGTAGACCTATATTAGAAGACCTTTATTGTAGGCTTATAGACAGTTAACAGTTTACTCAGGTAGGTAGCCTCCACGCAGACGTTTGCTGTGTCAGTCATT
>JAOCPT020620031.1:0-17786 GCA_026546935.2 Palythoa grandiflora
TTTGGTATATTTTAGGGTATTTTTCACATAATTTTTTCCACTATATCCCCATTGAGACTGATTTCACCAGCTAGTGGCATGGGTGCAACATATGCCCTGAAGTGACACTAGTACTTGACACAAAATACAACTTTGTAATAGTTACTGTTATTCGTTGACAATCTACAATTAATGTTTAACAATTAGATTATGAGCTCGAGATTTCTATCGCGTGAAAGTTGATGAGATCGAAGCCCAAATCAAGTATCACACGATAGAAAACGAGAGTGAACAATCTAATTGTTTTAGTAGAAATCTACTAGTCTTTCAAAAAAAGGCTGTCAATTTTATTGAATACAAATAAAAAAACAGGTCACACCACGCGCGGATAATTGACAATCGCTACCAACTATCAATCACCGAATAGATAGTGGGTAGGGTAGCGAATCAGAGAACAGCATTGGTAATAGAACACTAGTAGATTTAAACTAATAATAGATAAACTTGTTGTATTTTACATTATATTTTCAGTACTGTAATATAAATTTCCCATATTAAAGCCAGACTTTTGGTCAAAACGTTTATGAAAATGTAGTCTAACGTCACATATAAGAATGTGTTGATTTTTCTTGGCTAAACTGGTTCCTATATTTTGGAGTTGTTGAAATGACAAAATTATATTTCTGCAAGGAGGGTTTTTCGCGGCATTTTTCTGTATTATTTTTTAAAATATTTCCAGTTGAGCGAATACAGAGATGTATGAACTCGGAAACCTAAACTTGTTAGCACCCTCAAGTGAAATGCGAAACAAAGTGTATTGTATTGTAATGTACGTTTTGGTAAGTGTAATGTAATAAAAAGAACCAGTAAGTTTTGGAAAAGCTTTGCATGGCAAGGCAAATAGGACAAAAGTATACTGAATTTAAAATCACCCAATGAGAAATAAAATTCACCACATTAGAATTAGAAATCATTAACAAACTAAGCCTCAAAACGTTCTTACGTGAAATGCATGAATTAACATAAGTACCCTCGGAAATTTCTGTCATCGTCGCTAGGTGCGCCAAGGGAAAGAATGAAATCGCGTCTGAATAATGGGGGCAAAGTCTTGTTGTTTACCTAAAACCTTGTAACAGGCAATATCACGATTTTCCGACACCACTTTGCGTTTTTTTTTCGGATAGGCAACATGATTGAATTAAACTGACAGCATTTGCATTGAAAAAGTTGAAAGTGAATAATTACGGGGGAAGTGCTTCCAATATTTCATTATTTGTGTGACAGGAATGCCTTCATATTTTTAGGGGTCGAAATTGGCAATTTGGTATTTTTTAGGGATTTTCAGTGAAAAATCAAGGTTACTTCAGAAAAACAGTATTTTTTATGGGTGCAAAAACAAAACGAATAAGTTTTTCCTTTCGATTTCTTTCTGCCATTTTTTAAATCTATGCTCTGAGGTATGTCTTTAGGGTCGAAAATTTTCACGCCTTGCTAATTTTTCAGGATATTTTTTTCACATTTCCCGACGAGCTTCCCTTTGCTTTTGCTTTTCACCCCGAATTACCCCCCGGGTTAATGATACAGCTGGAAACTTAATCTCTTTTACCGTACTTTGCCGTGTATAATTAAGTCCAACCTTCGACACCGAAAATTGACCCCCGAAAAGGGCACTCGACTTACACACGGATCACAAAATAAAAAATTTGTAATGACCCCCCCAAAATCATTTGGTTTTTTAGGGAAGTATACAAAGTTATAAACATTGTTTTGAACTAACCACGGATTTTTGTGCTGGAAAATAAATGCCACGACCAAACGATCGACTCTTGTGAATGTTTTACTTGGTCTCCTGAAATGATATGATTGTTCAAGAAACGCCTCGTGCTTTGCTGGGGGACGAGAGTTAAAGATAGTGACGATGAAAACTTCAAAATTTTGAGTTTGACGGTTTCTGAAGCGAAGGAGCCATAGAAAATTTGTGTTGTGTTTGTGCCTTCCCAACTTTACTAATTACAGTAATTCTATTGCTTAATCTTGCGAAAAATGGGGGTCGACTTATATATACGGAAATTCCAAAAATGTCTTTTTTTGCTACAAAATGGGGGGTCGGGGCGCGGGGGTCGACTTCTACACGGCAAAATACGGTAATGAGTTTATTTCTAAGCCACATATCCCCCACAAGTGTTAACGCTTATATTTTACTCAACTTTGGACAGGAGTCTTATAATACAAACATTTGATACCTGTCTTTAGCTGCGCTAGAAAGTGTTTAGCCGTGTTTTGAATTTTTCATACATCTCTCTGTATGAATTCTTGTTGGGGTAAATTACAGAGAAAATATGGAAACTTTTAAACGCGACTAGACTGCGGGGACACTTTCAAGTGCGGATACATGCTACAAGCCACGAAATTTTAAATTTAATTTCTCAGTCTAGAGTTTCCAATTCATAACTTTTTTAAAATTTGACAAAGTGGCGTCGAAACTGTGATTAGCGGCCAAAAAAACTAATCAGCTCACCCAAGAAAAAATAGGTTTTAATACTTTAAAACCGATTCGAGCGTCATTGTTCTAAAATTGTTTTTACGTAAAACCATTTTTAAAAATAGTTGACTTCCTTCCAGCCAGGAACGGGAATTGAACAAATACGGGAAGATTCGCTTTGCGTGGAATGTTTGGCATGCTTGAAACGTAAGGCGGTGGGACATATTGCGTGACCTTGTTGATAATCCAAAATAATTCATTTTACACCGAATACTGTGTACCTTTCTATTTTATTTTTCATTTTAAACAACGCCATTTTCCCAAATGTTAGGTCATGTTATGTGTTTCTATTTTAAATTAGAATTTCTTTTAAAGGCAAATATTTTATGACGCGTGTTGATATGTTTGTGAAAGCGTGAATTGTTTTTCTCTTGGGCTTGGCAGAAGTCTGGGGTCACTTCAAACCACTTAGATTCTTATTAGCCGTCTTATTACTTGATTACTTGTCAAAAGCTTGCGAACTGGGGCACCACCTCGCCAAAAATCTGTACATCAAAACTGACTTTTAAAGATGGCTTCTTTTTACACCGTCAGTTTTACTACAATGTTGCCCTTTGTCTCAGTACAAGCACGAAAATCTAAGACTGAAGTCGTTCTGTATTGCGGTATTGATAGAACAGTTCCACGAGACTGTTGTACGGTTCATGAAGGCAATGCTTTGTTCAAGAGCTGACATTTATGAATAAAGCGTGACACGTTTTAAGAAATATTTTTATAAATTAGTATTTTCTTTGCGCGAAACATTAGCTGTTGATTGAATGAATGGCAGCGTAAAATAACTCTGGAGTAAAATTCCCTGATAAACAACGTTCAAAGATTTCATCGCTTGAGATTTTTGTGAGCTAAAAGTTTGATGAATATTTCTGGTATGAATAAAATAATTTGCATACAATGCTGCGTTGAGGGGATTCTTCCATATATGGCAGTGGAATGCAGGCCTGGTTCAGTAGAGCGTAAACACACAAATTATGGGATTTGGGTGTGTGAGTGGTACGGATCACTACTTTCCAAGCTTCTTCAGCTGTTGTGTCTGCTAGGCTTTCACAGTTTCGGACCAGATCTGTTTTTGTGCTTTGTTTGTTAACGGAACTAAGAAGAAAACTATCAAAATGGAACAAATTAAGAAAAAGATGGCCGGTCTTAAGGCTCAACTTGAAGAAGCCGAAGGTCGCGCACAAAGCGCAGAAGATGAACTGCAAAATGCAAGCGACCGGGCAAGTTCAGTAAGTTATTTATTCACGATTTCCTTCGATTTTTGTTTGTTTGTATGTTGTTGAAATGTTGCCGATCTACGTTTAAAAAGTTACTCGTCCTTTAGCTAAAATATAGTTGGAAATTCTTATTAGTTTTTGAAACAGATTTGTCAAATGGCGAAAGCACGCCGTCGTGCTTTCCGTCTTATAGAATCGGTGAATGAACAAGAAGCACTATAATTTGCATTTTATACATCTTTGGCAAAATACATTTCTTTCAACCGATAGGCTGAGCAAGAAGTCGCTTTACTAACGAAGGAACTGCAGAAAATTGAAGACGACATAGATGCGGCAGAGTCGCGCCTTGCTGAAGTGACTGAGAAATTAAATGAAGCCGAAAAGAGTGCAGATGAAAGCGAGAGGTGAGTAAGAAATTTAGTGGAATTTAGAAATACATATTTTTATTCAATAAAAACTGAAGCTTCATTCCAGTTTAATGCTGTCAGATATGTTGTCAATGACTGTGGCTTGTCGCTGTGTTTAAAGCGTTACTATTTATAATGCATACAGTACTTCGTTATAGTTGTTTCATATGAAAGACTTCGGGCTTCTTCCTAAAGAGGAATGACAGTCAGAAAAACAAATGTAGCAGCCTCAAGATATTTTACGTAAGTCTTGAAGCTCAGAAATAGTAAGGCGTTCAAGAGATACGAAAGAAATTACGAGAAAACGATCTCATTTGGACCGCACTTAAAACTAGCTTTTGAAAAGGAACAACAGATGTTATTATAAGGTTGAAAGATTATGTCGTGACGGTGAAATCGAGAAATTTTTGAAATTCTCAGAACAGAAATTGTCAGCTCGTATAAGTTCAGTTTCCCCACAGCATGTAAGAATCGCATTTTTATTTTATTTGAAGAGCATGTAATTCAAATTCTATTTTAAAAGTGCAAGATCTTTACTGACAAAAAAATTCGGTCTGCAAGTTTAAAGATGTGGAGAAATGTCTCCACACCAGGGTGGGGTTTGGACTTTTGGTTAAAATGTTGTTACAGATAGAAGAAACTTTCCATTATACACTATTCTATTGAAAAGTGTTCCTCTTCATGAAAAAAGCTCAATAAATTCAAGTAAATTGATGAAAATAAACAATTTAACAATGCAGTTCCATTCGTCTTTAATACAGACTTTATTACAGTTATTATGAGAAACATGGTCTAATGCATTATTATTCTTCTGCTCAAGACTGCAAACAGCATGATCTTTATAACTTTACTTGTTAAGCAAACAAAAGTTTTTTTACCTTTTGAATTAACATCAAATCCTCAGCCACAAATTCTAAAAACTTTGAACAAAATTTTTATGGGAGTTTGTGAGAATTTTGAATTGTTTGACCAGCTACATACTATGGGATGGTTTTATAGATGATCATTTTTCTCAACTCTTGTCAACCCTTGCAAACATGCAGTAAATAGTAAGTGGAATTTGAACAAACTCATTTCCAATTTACTACAAAGAATCTACTTAATTTATATCCATGTTCACACTCCCAGTATTGGTGAAAGAATCTTTGAATTCAATTTCTGTCTCTAAACTAGCTATCAAAACTGGTATTCATTTAACTAGGTTTCTATGTAACCTACCCTAGTCGTAGCTCAAGGACTCTGTTTTCAGCTAACCATTTATACATGGCAGGAGTAAATTTCATTATTACCCTGGGCAAAACTGAAAACCTCAAGATTTTTAAGTCCCGGAGGCATTTTCCTTACTGTGTGCATAATTTCATAAGGGTCTGTTATTTGTGTGAATAACTGTGGGTTTCTTTTGCACAGAGGTATGGCAAAATGATTGTAAATGATAAATTGTTTTGCCATTTTCAATGCTACACAACCTTTCGAATTTTGTTTTGGTTTGGTATTTGGTTTCAGACTACTGCCAATCAAATCCTTGCTGTTTATAGTTTATCATGCCCTTTGCAGTCATGATCCTGAATTACAGATGTGTTGATTAATGTTTGTGTTGGTGCTGTTTTGTAGGTGTTAAAAAATGTGTGACTGAAACTGTCAATGTATATTAACTATGGCCTATAAATTATATAGATCAAGGATCTCATCCCTCCAGACATTTTTGTAGATAATAGTTTCTGTTCCCTTTGTTTTCCTTGGAGGCATTTGTCTTTGTCTTTACTCTAATATCATTTTCATTTGAATTGTATTATTTTAATGGTATGCAGCATATACATTGTATATAAACAGTTCAACTTACATTAATAATACTACTTGAGAATGATGCCAGAGAGCATCGAAACGTTGTCTTCAACTAAACTTGTCATTGTGTCTTTTATTATTAAGATTTTTAAAAACAAAACTTTAATCAGAGAATGTGGTCAATGAAATATGCCACAGTCTAGATCTAAGGCAAAATTCAGATAAAGGAAAAAATAGTGGTGATAAATTTGTCACAGATCTTATATGGCCTCTTTCATATTCTTCTCTTGAAATAAAAATGAACACTGGGGGATCTTCTATTTGCTTTTGAAGTAGTAATGTATCAAGCTATAACATATAAAAAAGGTGTCATTATCCTCAAGAAAAAACCTGTGCTAAATCATGTACATCAGCTTTAAATCTTCATTGTAGTACATTCTTTGTGGCAAATCCTGACATTTTTTCAGACAGCAAATAATATCTCAGCAATGGCTAAGCTAATTCTTTTATAAGCTTAGTGGCTCATTGGAACCAGTACTTATCACTGGTTTCTGTTGGCTTAAGCAGATTTGAGCTTTAAGAGTTCTCCTGGATGGGACAGTAATCTGTTGTTGGTTAACTACTGTAGCAGAGGTTGGGGCAGAGTTTGTAGCAATTAATTGTTTTGAAACTTGAAGATTAAATACACTTGACAGAAAAAATTTGTACATGCTATGAGCAAGAGTAAAACCTACATCTCCCTGTATTCTAATCAGAAGTGCTAATCCGTACACCATCAGGGACCACCATGCTTGCAATGTAACATCATCATCATCATTTTATTTAAGACAGGGTTTTTCCCTTTTTCAAGGCATTACTGACTTTCTTCCCATGACTTGGTGCAACTTTTCCACATCACTTGATCATTTGCATCCTCAAAGCTCACACCAACTTTACAACACTCCTTCTCCATCATTCTTTTCCAACTCAGCAGTTTCATGATTGTTTGAGTTGGTTAGTATGTAATTATAATAATAATTTATAATAATTTTTTGTGAAAAGCAGTTGATCTGAGAGTTATATTGGGGTAAAACACACTACAGTAGTATTTGGCCGCAGTTGCATTTCATTTGATTCACATTCCAGGGCTCGAAACTAGTGGTAGTCCACTAGTCTGGGACTAGTAGAATTTGATGCTGGGCTAGTAAAAAAATGGACCTACTACTTATGAGCTAGTACTTTTTCATACTCACAAAGTGACAAGTGCTAAAGAAAATGAGTTTTAAGCACTGGATATTAACCTGACGTCAAAGTGGCCATGTTGATGCGGTGACGTCATAGCGGCCATGTTGGTGCGGGTACGTCAAAGCGGCCATGTTGGTGCGGTAACAAAAGAATTCTGCTAATTTCCTTCGTTTACAGCACCAACATGGCCGCTCCGTCTTTCGTCTTTGGGCCTCTAGGGTGTGAGTAAAAACAAGCAATAATGGGCGTCAAATTAGCTAAATTTAAATGTTTAAAGTTTGAACTGAAATTGGAGAATCGAATTTTGGAAAATCAAGTTGTTCCTAGTCTAAACCCTCAAATCCCAAAAGCAAAAATCTCGAGTAACCGAGGATGGCCGACTGATCAGAGGCCTTTCGCAAAGTTTTGTGCCTTATGTGCTACTAACGTATTAATTTTTTGGCATTGTTTTTCAAATTTCTTGGAATCTTGACAAGTTTTATTCATTTTTTACATTGTGATCTTCTATATTAGAGTTAAACTTCTACAGAACTGAAATGATTGCATTGTGTTTTAGGTACAGCAAAACTAGTCAGGTTGTTAAGGCCGTGCGGAGAATCCGGTACCCAAGGGGCGGCACCAGACTTGCAAGGGCCCTGAAATATACAAATAAGTACTTGTTTAACACCAGAAACAACAGGAAAAAGGTCACTGTCGTCATGACTGACGGAAAGTCTCAGGATAATCCGAAGTACATTGCTGCGAAAATGCGACGCAGAGGTATTTCAATTCTTGCCCTCGGTATTGGACGCAAGTACAGTCTTCGACAGTTGATAAGCATTACTGACAAGAAAACTTACGTTTTTACGAGTCCGTTCAAGACCCTGTCAAACTTGGTCTTGGCACTTAAAAAGGAAATATGTCGAGGTAAGACTCAAACTAGATTATGAATTAATTGTTTCAGGTCATCATTTATTATATTTATTTCACTATATTATATTATTATTATTAACTTTGTTATTGTTATTGTTGTAATTATTATTTTTGTTATTTATCCAATTCATTAAAAAGCCGTTGAAAATCTTTGTAAACAAAAATAGTCTACTGGTTGGCTGGCTTATTTAGCCCTTATGGTTATTCCAGCCAGCCAGCACCTATCAATTTTCAACCATTCAGTACTATATCAAAAAATTTATAAATTCAGGGTGAATAAATCGTTGTTGTTGTTGTTGTTCTACTTTGTAACACATGTAATTTTCCCGCCTTTTTAAGCACATTCAACACGTCGTTAGCTTTGTAACACGAACACGTGCTTTTCCCGCCTTTTTAAGCACATACAATACGTCGTTGGCTTTGTAACACGTGTACTTTTCCCGCCTTTTTAAGCGTAGTCAACACCTAGTTAGCTTCGTAACGCGAGTGCTTTCCCGACTTTGGGAATTATATTCATTTCAATTATATTATATTCAAGAAGATGTGTGTTAATGGATTTACTCAAAATTGTGTAAGAAATCAAATTAAATATATTTAGAGCCTGATATCCATCTTCATCTGGATCTATTTTCGTAATACCTCGGAGTCGCTCGTTGGCGAGGTATGACACAAAATCTTCGTGAATAAAAGCGAAATTGTGCTCTAAACAAGTAGTATTCTCTATTTATTAGTTTGATTCATTTTGTACAATTTTACGCAAAAAATTAATGTTAATAAATTTATAAAAAGCCTTTTAAATACATTTATGTAATCGGGTTTCAAGTATCATTAAAAGAAACAGAAGCAAAGTTACTTCAAAACCGTGATCGAAGGTTTTTTATAAAAATTAAGCCTAAACTAAGTTCATCCAGAGATATATAGGAGAGCTTCAGTTTTTGTTATTAATGGATCTACCATTCCTTGATTGGTGGATTGAGACTAAGGTTTCTTTGTTTAATGTCTTGGAGGTGTTTCAGTTATTGTTATTTATGAATCTATCAGTCCTTGATTGGTGGACTGAGACTATGGTTTCTTTGCGTAGTGTCTTGGAGGTGTATCAATTTGAAAAGGTTTGTTTCTAAGCATTACGTCAGCAGAAATTCTATTTCACCCATAATGCGTTGTAATCATTTTACAATCAATTGCTAAATGTTGAGAACTATGAGTCTCATTTTCTCTAATTAATAATTTTTTCTCCAACAGCTGTAAAACCAAGCAGACCATCGGGTAGGTTTTAATACTTAAAAATTAGAAGACCGTGTTATAAATTCTTCCAAATTTGAAAGTTTGTTTAAAAATCTGTTTTTGATGAGAAGTAATTTGTTTCCGAAACAAAAAGGAGGGAACTACTGTTTATTTACATTCAAAGACCAAAAACAGAAAATTAATTTTGATATTCAAGACAACAGTGCAAAGAAGCTTAAATTAAACTAAGGCCCCTTCAAACGTTTCGGCAATTTATGAGTCGAACCTAAAGCAAATGAAGTAAAACGATAGAAATCGCCCAGGCACGTAAACGATTTGACTGTAACGGTGACAATACAAAACTAGCCGCTTACTTCAACTATTGCTGCTTTGCTTCATATTGAGTGCCTGGTCATGGTCATGTTTGTGTTTATAAGCAGTAAACTTAATGAGTTGCAGAGACAAGCACGTCTCATCTGCACGGCCAAGATTTCATAACAGTAGCCCGCAACTTTATAATTGCTGCGCTTCTATCCACGGAAGGCAGGCCAAACTCTGGTGTCATGTCCTGCCAAACTTTCATTTTCATGGGATGATTCTCGAATCGGCTTGCGCATTAATTCGAACAATTATGGACTTTTTGACTGAACTTGACGATGAAAACCCATTCATACTAAAAGAAATCTCCAAAAATATGGACAATTTAAATGTATCTAATGTCACGTGCATAATTTTCAAAACTAGAACACACAGCACAGGCAATAGAAACTCGTTGTCAGTTTGTAGGACTTATCTAAAATGATTATACTCGACTTATGTTTGAGTATGGGATGTTTCTGTATAGGATCTGTACTAACCCTTGTAATTGTAAAGTGAGTCAGTGGGAAAGCGAAAAAAAAACAAATAAGAAAAGAAAGTATTAAGTTTCCAAGCCATTCGGCTATACTAACTAAAATGAAAATGAAAATGTCTTTTCCATGCAGGTTCAACGAGAGCTGTTGCTATTTATCCGCTGAATCGTAGGACACGCGGACGCGATATTAGTATGTCACCAAACATTGCTGGCAGACCAAGAAACGTGAAGTACGTCACAGGTCCAGACGGTGTACCCCAGAGCGCTGTGTACTTCCGCGGTAAACCAAATAGTTTCATTCGTTTCCCTAATCGTGGACCCTTGGACACGAGAGATGCCATAACCCTCATTGCATGGATTAAAATGAAAGGACGGTCGGGTCCCATCTTCCATTACACGTACGTGGTCATTTTATGGTGTTGTTTCTGTTTATTAACAATACATAAGGGTTTGTGTTGGTAAACATTTTTAAAGAGTTTGTATTGGTAAACATTATCAAAGAGTTTGTACTGGTAAACATTATCAAAGGGTTTGTATTGGTAAACATTATCAAAGGGTTTGTATTGGTAAACATTATCAAAGAGTTTGTATTGGTAAACATTATCAAAGAGTTTGTATTGGTAAACAATATCGAAAGGTGTTTGTATCGGTAAACATGTAGATTTCACGGTTCTGTTAAGTGTCAAAATGCGGTCTGTTTGAACTAGGACGTGATTTACGGTTGACAAAATCAAGTTCATTGTAACGAAAAACCACCAACGGGTGCTCGGCAATAAAAACGGTAGTAAACAATGTATCGTCGTATAAATTGTTTTCACTTATTTTGTTTTATATATTTTCTTCTTTCGTTTTGATCATTGGTACATTCAGCACGATGGAATAGTACTTTAGTATAACTGTATTCGTATACAGTTATTAATAACTAATAACTGTATTTTTTTTATCTTCAGTAACTGTATTCGTATTCGCACAAATATTATGATGATAATGAAAATGAAAATTTAATACTATTATAACTTTTGTTAGGAGGGGGGTACATTTCTGGATGATAAATCGAAGAACTCTGTTTGCCCGCTTTGTGCGCCGTGGTCGTAGAACCGGTCCAGCCATCAAAATCACCTCCGTAAAACCGGGAAAATGGAATTATGTGGCTACTACCTACGACAAGAGAACGAGAATGGCCAAACTTTATGTTAACAACCGATTTGTTGCCAAGAAAATTGGACGCTTTACACTCGCGACTAATTACCCCGTGAGGATGGGAGCAAGTAAAATCTATAGACGACGTTCCTTCTTGGGTGCAATTTCCTGTGTGCAAGTCTACAGACAAGCTCTCAGCGCCAGTCAAATATTCGCACGCAAAACCCGTTGTTTCACAGGTACATACCCAAAACTCTGAAGTGATCATAATAGTTTGCCAACCATGTATTACCGGAACAATCCATTTGACTAATTCACGGAACAAAATCCCAAATTTGTATAGTGTACTGTATGCAGGGAGCGTTATTCCAGTGTTATTTAAGTTTGTTCGAAATTCGTGACATTTTTAACACTATAATTAATAATTTCTTTTAAGTTTTCAAGTCAACGTTTTACATGATATTGGTTAAAACTACAGTTACATAGTACTAGATATGGTTTTGTTTAGAACTTAAAATAGACTGACAATAGTCACTCTTACTTATGCAAGATTAACTACTTGCCAGTATTCGGCTAAACAGTTGTTTCGGCCATTTATGTTCCTGGCAAAAGAACATGTGCCCTTTGTTTCTCTAGGTAAGCCTCCAAGACCAGGACCCAGGCCACGCCCACCAACGCCACGGCCACGCCCAAGGCCTCCTAAGCCATCATATGGACGAGGTGAGCTAAGGAGTGTTTGGAAAGTAAATTAGCAACATTTAGAAACATTAATTAAAGACTTGTACATTTCTTTTTTAAAACTATTGTTGTAAAATTGTTTTGAAATACAAACTTTGCTGAGTAAAAAGCTGCTGATTGTCCCACTCCAGCTGTGCAAGTCAAAGTAATACAGTATGTCAAACTTAAAAGTACAAACAAAACTTTATTTTGAATTTCTAAAGAAGCGATGTTGGCTTATTAAGATTTTGTTTCCGAATAAGGTTTCAATAGATCTTAAAAAGTTTGAAAGAGTTCGAGGATGATTTTAACACAGTATCGGCTTTCAACGAGATGACTTGTTGCTTAATTTTCAGACTCGCACGGTTCTGCTTTTAATTAATTCTTGATTGTTAACTCGGCAATCAACATTTGTTTAATCCTCCTTCTAATCCAGGATCTTCAATTTTATGGAAGTCTTTTATTCAATTAAAGTTTTAGGAAACCAGTTGAAAATGAAGTTTGCTCATGTTTCAATTAAAGCATACAAACGTTAAAAAGTAAAAATTTATTCCAACCTGGTTCAACAAATTCGAGCGCTATGAAAAGTAACGTAACGTTTCAGGTAAATGCCTTTTAGAAAAACTATTCAATGCGTCTGCAAGTTTGCTCAAACTTGTAGTGATACATGACAGATAAATTATCATCACCATGAGATTGTAGAAAAGCTGACGTTTTCCCTTCGCCAGAGGATCATAGATGCGAGAGATACTTTGACGAAGGGCTAATTGCTCGAATCATCAGCTTTCTACAATCTCACGACAATGCTATTTTATTTACTATCTATTACCACGAGGCCATAAAAAAAGTTTTGCCCAAGTTTGTTCTTGTTTAGAATAGAACTAGGTCATTTCATCTTTCGAGGTTTTCCAGTTCGGTTACTTTATTGACACGGTTTAATTTATCAACAGTTTATTTTTCGAGATGGAACTGAACCATCACGATAAAGTATACACAGAATTTTATAATTATTACTAGTGAATCAACCAGTCCTTGATTGATGAATTGCGAAAAAAGTGTCTTGCAGGTGTTTCGATTTGAAAAGGATTGCTAGTAATTTTAATTTATATTTTATTTTATTTTAGTGCATTGTATTGCATTGTATTGTATTGTATTGTATTGTATTATTAGTAATTTTTTTCAGCTTGGATAAAGACTGTGAAAGAATTATTCTCGTTGTCACAAGTATTGCATTGTATTGTATTGTATTGTATTGCTTTGTATTGTATTGCTTTGTACTGTATGGTATGGTATGGTATTGTATTGCACTGTATTGTACTTTATTGTATTGTATTAAGAATGAAATCAAAATTGCTCTTTTAATTTTGGATATCGTTTTATCACCTTTTAGCCTAAAAGGAGGGTTTCGAAAGGGTAGGATGTCAAGAAAAATAGACCTTATTCGTAAATGGCGGCGATTTTAATATTCTTCTGTCTACATTGAAATTAGCCCTACTAGCCTCGTTTTGCGTAACGTATTCCTTTGAAAATTAACTCAAGAACGAGGCGAGTTGGGCTAATTTGGAGAAACCTGCGCAGCGAGGGAAGAGTTTACGCAAATGCAGCGCGTTGAATGGAAATTATATTCGTTTACTGTGACAACCGTTTTGAAACTTTGTGCAAATAAAGATACATATGTTTATCTACTTTATCTCCACAAAACCATTTTTATGGTTCTTCGGTTTAAAATCAAACTACTGCAAGAAGTTTGGAAACTAGCCCGTTCCCTCAAGCTCTATTCCGAAGAAGTTTATGAAGTTCCTACTGCGGCATCGTACAATTATGATACACTGTGTCTTTGTAACATTTAGATCGTCTGTTCCTTTAGTTCCGCCGAGAGGCAGCAAAAACCTATTTAGTCCCAGACAACAACACGTCGTTAACAACAAAGACCTGAACCAAAAACGTGTGTTGCTTTGGCGTTTGTTTTACTAAAATTTTGTATTGTTTTTGGCGCGTTTTCCGCCTTTGCTCAGAGAGAAGCGGTTCTTGAATAGATCGAAAATGTCGTGTCTTGTCTCGTCTTTCCTAAAACACGTCAGTGCCTATTATGTTTGCCTTTACTTCCTTTACACTTGTTGAAAATAGTTAATGGCTACCACTAACCTATTGTTCATTTTATGACAGAGTGCAAAGCACGTTTGGATCTTGCATTCGTAATTGATGGCTCGGGAAGCATTGGAGTCCGCAATTTTAATCGCATTTTGAGCTTTGTCAAAGTGATCGTTCGTTCATTTAAGATCGGAAAGCGATTTACCAGAGTGGGTGCAATTTTGTACAGCAGCCGCCCTTACAAGATATTTGGATTCAACAGCCACTATACAAAGAAAGGAATTGTAAGTGCCGTCAACAACTTCCGCTATCCAAGGGGAAGGACAAACACTGGACGCGCTTTAGTCTTTGCCTGGAAAACATTGTTCAGAAGAAATCGGCGGCGTGGAGCCCGCAAGGTTTTATTCCTTATGACAGATGGAAAATCGCGAGATCGCGTCAATTCGGTTTCTAGTTATCTGAGAAAAGCTGGAATCAATATTTTAGCCCTTGGGATGGGACGAAAGATAGCGTATAAAGAGTTAAGGAAAATTGCAACTGACAGCAGACATGTGTTCACTTCCGGATTCCAAACTATGAAAAATATTGCAAGGATCATAAAAATGAGAATTTGCAGAGGTGAAGTTTCTTTTCATTTACATTTTTACACTGATCACTTTTAAAAATTATCATTCTTTTCGTATCTTATTGCTTCCCAGAATAATGTATAATTCGCGTATAGATACAAAATAGGCAAACGCAGTGGCAGTACCAGTAGGAATAAGATTGGATTAGAAAATCTCAAAACTAATGTTATAATGTAAACAATAATAGTTTTTTAGTTTTTTAATAATCAATATTTAAAAGTGATTGTATTACCAATCGTAGAACGGTAAAAATCTTCATCTGCACAAAACAAATATACGACATCCATCTCACAGTCCTGTGTTACACTTACACAACCAGTTTCACAAGCGACCAACAAACTTGACAGTCTAAACTTCTGGTCTTCCATATTTGAATTAGAGTTTCTACCCATTAGGACGTGTTGTAGGTCACAGGTGCCCCTCGCGTCAAGTCTTGTCTCCAGTGTCCTTAACTCCGACGACCGACCAACTGATGCATTTCTCTTTAAACATCTCTCGTCACACATCAAATGTAGCACCTTTGGCTGCTATTCTTACTCTACGTAGTTCCATTCTAAGAAAGTCTATCCGGCACACTGTTCAGAGAAACCAGTCCTAAAATAGTCTAATGGTTACAAATATCCATGGTGAAAAATATTAAAAAGCTCTACTAATTTCAGGTTACAGTTATTAACTATAACCTAAAGAATTTTTTAAAAATTACTTGAATTCACTACAATTTCTATCCTTATTTAACGTATTCAAGATGAACTAATAAAATAACATTGTTAATGTTCTATAATATGGTTTGGTAATTCTTTATCTCTCAAAGTTCTATTATTTTACGTCTGTAAGCCGGTTTGTCATTGATAACGTTCTTTCACTTTGGTTTTAGGTCCGAAGCCTCCAAGACCATCAGGTTAGATTTTCTTTATTACTTTATTATTAATACTAATATTTTGTTATTGTTATTGTAATTACATTCCTGACATTCTGAGCAACCTGCTTACTACTAATCGGTTGTTTGAGTAGGTAAAACTTGACTCATTATTGGAATAGTTCAGCGCTGCGAATTCCGAACAGCTACGCTAAAGTCGTCCGTACGAACTGGCTACTTTGATGAGGCTTTCAACAAAACATCCACGGGGTTCTTGTCCAAACAGAATAATCTTAAGACTTGACAAACGTTCTTTTCTCAATCACACAGTTCTACTTACTCCCCATATTTACGGTTGCTTGACTCACGAAATTCAAATTTCTGCAATTCACGTTTCCGTAAGGTTGTAATAAGCCACTTTTGGTTAAAAACGCCCTGGAGCTGATGAAACTTTTTTTTTTCATTTTAAGGTTCGTTGCGAGCTGACGTCTTGTACCCATTAAGTCGTGCGACAGGTAACAAAGATATTAGTATCAATAAGAACCGACCAGCAAAAATGGAAGGAATTCAATTCGCACCGGGCCCTGATGGCCTTCGCGACGGTGCGGTGAGATTCACCGGCAAGCCATCAAGTTACATACAGTTGCCAAAAAGTGGGGCAGTCGCAACGAGGAAATCTATCACTGTGTTACTATGGATCTATAACACAGGGAAATATGGCCCGATCTTTCAGTTCAACCGGCCCGGATTGGCAACAGGCTTACGAATCGTAAATAGAAGAAGATTAGTTTTAGACCTCCTTGGACGTGCAGCCCTTCAAAGTAAAATACGTCCATATCGATGGAATTTTGTTGGCTTTTCATACAACCGTGGTGATGGAAGAGCAAGCCTGTTTGTTAATAAAAAACGTGTCTCCAGAAGGAAAGTTGGTGTTGTCAATCTACCCACTAAATACCCTGTGCGTCTGGGAGCAGTGAAGGGTAACCGACGTTGGTTCAAGGGAAGAATTAGTTGTGTTCAAGTGTACAAAGTTGCACTTAACGACAGACAGATAGCCGCGCGGGCTGAAAGATGCTTCCGTAAGTGAATACTGAAACGCTTGATTTATTCTTCAGTCACAGAGGCCTTTAAAATAAAGTCGGTGATTTGGAGTCCAACGGACGCTACTACAGTTCTGCTAAGAACGAAATTAAAGATGTCTGTTTTCGAGTTGGACAAAATTTTAAAGTATCAGAGTTTAGCATCAGATCGCACGATGTCTTCATAACAATGCTGAGAGCATGCATATTCATAGTTTTTATTACATTTGGTTTTTAACGTTATAGTTTCTCCTTCTTAGAGAGCCATTGTATAATACGTTGCAGCAAATAAGAAATATACGACTTTAATGTAGTTTTTGATGTTGTAAAACCAAAACAAGAGTAACGTCTTCTTTTTCTCACTGAATTACAAGAAAGTTGCTCAGTATATAAATTTTAGTTTGTTTTTCACTGGATCACTTTTCAACAAACCCAGTACGTTGTAGAGTAAATATATTTTAAGTATACCATATTTTGACAAGCCAAACTTGTCAGGTATTATACTTATCATTTATATTGTCATATCCAGCAAGATCATCTAAGACCGGTCTTACACCGGCAGTTCAATTTTTCGTGCCGTTTGTAACACTGTTATGTATTCACTTTCCGATTCTCATTGAGGCCTGGAAGCTCAAGCCCATCATGAAACACCGAACAAACAACTTTTATAATCTTGCTTTGTATTTTGTCTTTTCCTGAAAGCTAAGCTGTCATACTGTGAATGACTTTTAACTTGAGCGTATAGAGCAGAAAATTACAAAAAACGTAGTTTTATTGCCGACAATCTTTTTGTTGTACGGACTTTTTCGGCAATTGGAATTTTGTTCTGATAAGAGCACTCCTTCTCGTAATTAGTGTTAAAAGAAGAAGTGGCATTCTAGTTAGAACTATTTTTTTTTCTTTTTATTTGCTTAAGCTTAACTTAACGTATACCTGTTAATTGTTTCTTCTAGGGCCCAAACCTCCGAGACCAGGTCCACGACCCAGGCCTAGGCCCAGGCCGAGTAAGTACCTCACATCGAGTTTTGTAAAAACGCAAATAAGTCACAGTTTATAATAATAATACTAATAATAATAATAATAATAATAATAATAATAATAAAAATAATAATAATAATAATAATAATAATAATAATAATAATA